>JAKSZP010017247.1:0-156377 GCA_022478985.1 Massospora cicadina
CCATCCCTGTATCCCTATCAATGGACAATGTGGACGGTTTAATTACCAGATCAGGGTGCTCCATTGTCCCTACTGGTAGCGTGGTGGATCACCCACATCCATTGATCAGATTTCCAGCTCTTTGTTCAATATTTCGGTGTATCTGGCCTTTTTGGTCAGATTCCAATCAGCTGACTTTGCCTATCACAGTAATTTGGTTGTTTGTATGCTAATCTCCTCAGGTTTGTTTGCTGATGATTTCTGAGTTGACTTGATATTCACTTTCAACTTGTCAGGCTTAGATTTCGATTTATTGGCTTCTTGTGCTGTCTTTCCTTCTTGGAGTATTTTTTGGGTTTGCCTTCTGCCATCATTCTTCCTCGTGGATCATCCATTCCGCTTGAAATGAGCATTGTGCCATCAGTTTGGGGCTCGTTTCTTCATCCAATTTGTACAATTTGAAGTTTGGGTTAATAAAAACTCATCATCCGCTTTAGGTCACTTGACCGCTTCTTATTACCATGTTTCCTTATAGCTAGGTCCAACTCTTGCTGTTGGCGTGCCATTATACCACTAAACCAACAATGCTTGCATAATTTTCTTTTAAATATTCTAGTTAACATTATAAACATTTGTACAAAGCTTTTCTGTTGCACTAATGTAATAATATGGAGTCTATAAAATATAAAGCACATCAATGTGCTATAAAGCAATTAAGAATAAATTTAATTGGATATAGGTCTCATCCATGTAATCATATAATTTGCTACTTTTTAGGCAGAAAATCTCCTATTTGTTGAATTTTTTGCATCTTTTTTGCAAGTAATTCATAGAAGCATAGAATGTAGTTGTAGCTAATCTTAGGTAAGCCTTTATGCTATATATGATGAAACATATAAAGATGCCAATTTAAAAAAATTGTTAGTGTCAGACATTCTCTTTCTCAACTTCAGAAAAAGAATGTTGGAAGTATTAGGGCTCCTGAATCTGCCATTATGATTGGCCCATCACCTGCCCAATTTATAGATAATATTGTGGATATTAATGATAGGAGTACCCACAGTGAAAAGACCTTAGTGGATTCTTGGTGGAATCCTAATAACCGGAATAATACGATTTACCATAAGAATTGGCTTAAAAAAGTAAATACTAACTATAGGATTACTCTGACTCCTCGGTCAAATCCAAGGAGTATAAAGTCGCGCAGATCAGAACCTCCACAAGGCAAGAAGATTTGCCCATCAATGATTGGGTGCAGGTTAACCAGTCATTATAATCTGAGTTTAACCACTGCTGAGGTGCAAAGATTTTACTCGAAGATGATAGGGTAACAATTAGCCAATCATTATTATCCAAGTCTGACCATCACCAAGTTACCCAATCATTACCAGTTGAGTCTGACCACCACCAAGGTGAAAAGATTTTACTCGCTGGTTATTTGATACAATTCATCCAATCATTACTGCACGAGTCAGTTAAGCCTCAAAAATTTTTATCTTCAATCTGATAGGCCAAAGACCTATATTCCCTAATTTAGACAACTGAGCTTTGCATTATTTTTTCTCAAACACTGATGGTCTTGAAATTCAAACTAGTTTAAATAGGAAAAGCTAGTATTGACAAAGGGCCTTTCTTGGTTTTGCCGCGCTTATAATAATAAAAAAATATAAAAACTTTAAAAAAAATTAATTTATACTTTTATCAAAAGGTAATTTTCTCACTCTGAGAAATTATTTGTGGCCTCCATTAGTGGATCCCACAGTTAGCATATTAATCTATATAAATTTAATTAGTTTTTACTTAAAATGTATAGTACTTATATATAGCATCTTTTTTAGATTTTAAGTCCACTGTAAAATTGTAAGTCTGGAAACCCAACCTTTTGGGTTATATCATGGGAAGTTCTCTTACAAAGAAAAGAAGGGACTTAAGGCACATGTGGAGCCCTTAGTTAAATTGGGTGACTTGGCCCATGTTGTTAATGAGCGCTGGGTAACTGCCTTAGCTCCAGAAAACCCACATACCTTATCCTTTTTCTGCTTCTTCCCTTATGGATAAGATCAAGGGGGTCTGTATGGAGGTAATTCTATCAAGAGGCCACCAGCAGGACCCTCACCCTCATCTGGTCCCCTTTGCCACCTCCCCCTTGGAAACTGAAAAAAGTGACCTTAAAACTCTGGAAAGCTATAGTAAGTCAAAAAACTTAGTTCAGCCATGGAATTCAAGTTTTAAGTCACAGGGCACTGATTTGAGATGAGAATTTGTTCCCAAAAGATTTGACTTTAAATTTAAATTAATAACTAAAATTGATTCATCTGAAAATCAACTCTGCTTAGCTTACAATCTAAGAAAATCCGCTCAAGTTTGAATTGGTGAGAGTTCTTCATCACCAATCCCAGAATTATGTTGCCAAATCTTTTACGACCTCATACATAAGCTATCTGATGACTCTTCAAGCCCAGGATGCTCATTGCAAGCACATAGCTGGCCCAGTTCAAGTTATCCCTCAATCCCTTCCCCCACTACCAAGCATAAAAGACAATTGCTCCCCCTAGGGTCAGTTGTCAGTTCAAACCTTAATTTTAAGTTTATATAAAAAATCCATTTGCCAAAACCCTCTCTGCAGACTCTGACGGCCTACTTACTGTCAAAATTTTCTCTTTAACCCAAATAAACATGCCACAATCAGCATTTTGGGATGGATAATCATTTAGTGAGCATTCCAATACATTGATCCAGAGGCTTGCCATGTGATAGATGAGGTCATCAGTAGTTATGCTACCAACCTTTTTTTCCAATCCACCATCCAAGAAGGCTCCCTGATTCACCAGATTTGGTTTGCCAATTCATTACTGGTTCAATTTAATTTGGACAAACTAAAACTTGCAAAACCCCTCACTCAGGATGGCCATTGCTATCTGACTAACTCATCTCATCATCCCACCACTGGTTTGGCATGATTCAGATGAGATAAGGCCTCCAACTCCACCAATTTTGATGATTTGTTTGTGAGTAATGACCACTCATCCTCACAACCTGGAGGTTATGACCAGTTACTGGATCATTCAGAGCATCACTCTTGGGGCAATCCACCTTAATTTACATTAATAAACCAATCCGTCATTCCAACAACTTTTCTGACTCTATAAGGCAGCAATAAACACCCCACTACCGTGAGAATATTCCCAAGCCCATCCATATTTAAAATTAAACCAATTCAATTTTATTTGCAAACCTAATTTTCATTTTTAGATAAACAACTTTCAATGACATTAAGGATTTAATATATAACTGATCCTGAGAATTATGTGACTGATACCAAAGGTCAGGAACTGCAAAACTAGGAGGATTTGTCATCTTAAATGCTTATCCCACTCCTAGGGGTCACAGAAAGTCCCGCAGTTGCCCCTCATTGCAGCCATTTGGTTTGCTATGAAAGCCTTTGATATGTTAATTAACTTTTAGTACCCTCATAGGAACCATAGAGCGTCCCTCCTCCAAGTCATTAGGGGCTGCTATGCTACTGGCATTCTTTGCCTTTCACTAGGTCATCACACACCCAGATTTGAAGCCCAGTCTTACTCAAATTAGAAGAATCCATGATAATAAAAGTGTAATTGCAAAGGACCAGAATACAAAAAACTGTAAATTATTTTAACTGAAAACAACTCTATCTAAAGTTTTTTCTAATGTAAATATTAAAATGTAAAGTAAACTTCCATAGATAATTTAATTTAATCTGAAAAATAAATTAGTAATATATCATTGCTGGATTAAAGATTTTAAATTTTTTAATTTAAAAGGAAAATCTGAGTTATGTATTCTATAAATTAAATATGATGCTACAAATTATTATAAATTATAGTAATATATAATTAGGGATGTATTTTCCTTTATCTCTGAGTCTTAATATCTGATACATATTTCACTGAATTATGATATCTTAGATTACTTATGAAAACAGCTATCTTTAGTTGCTAACAGTTATCAAGACAATATATAAATACTAGAATAAAAGAAATTAGTCAATGATTACTAATTTTGATTTAATTTATAGTAATTTTAATTTATACAAGATATTAAAAAAAAAATTAACTTCAGTCTATCAATTTGATAGGGTTTTTATATATGTAATTTTATCCTTACCAAAGTTTCTTAAGTAGAAAAGTATCTAAATTTTTACAGCTTTATATAACTAATGAGGTTCCAAGGCCTTTCTTGCCAGTTGACATATTACAAACCTTGACTAAAAAATTGTTGCTCAACCACTTGGAAAATAGGTATTCATTAAAATCCTGAAAATAATGAAATGAATACCAGGTAAATAAGTATATATTCCACCAAGTTTATCCATTCCAAAAATATTACATACAAAGCAATATTATGCACATAACATACCCCAACAGACTGAGATTTGACAGGCAAGCAAAGGCTGCTGGTCTCTAGCACATGATGGGCTTCACAGGTTATGCTCCCAGCACATAGCCAACCCTCCTCTGGAAATCTATGCACCCATACTATAATTTCTTTCTTGGTGGCCCCTCTATTCATTCTCTTGCAACCCACTGGTCATGAGGCACAAACACTAAACTATGCGGCAGTCTTTAGCTGATGCTCCTCTACCTTGCTAGCCTCATATAATAAACTTTAAATAAATAAAACCATAAACGTTAATATAATCAAGAATGGGTTTTATTTAAGAGAAGAACCAAATAGATAATAGAATCTTCCGGGTGAGGATTTGGGAATGAACTTTCACCTGATAAATTGCAGCTCATCAAGAGCTATGAAAAAATAATGGTAATTTAGGTCTCAAACACCTAATAAATTCTGGCGTTCCAGTTACTATTTGCTTCAAAATCAGGAGCCTGAATTCACAAAAAACAATCAGAAATATATGACTTTATTTTTTCTATATCAAAATACATTTGTTGGGATTTTGGAATGCTCACAACATCCAGCATTTTTTGGATTATAATGAATATATGTTTTCCACTAGGGGTTGTTTTTATAAGAAGGCCTACAGTGGATGTAGGAGTTATCTTAATTTCACCTACACTAGGATTTATGTTCTCAATAGAATATTAACTAATTCACCATATTTGATTCCGTCATATTATTAAATTATGTTATAATTTATTCTATGACAATGTTTGCTAGTGTTTTAATTAACAGTTTATATTAATATTTAAATTATCTTGTACATTTCAATAAGAATTTGTCATCAATCAATAAGGGTTATTTGCTTTTTTTTACTGATTGAAGTCACTTTTGAGCGATTTTAAATTTAAGTTTATTTATCCACAGCCATCTGCCCAAACCTATTCTTTGATGTCCTTGGCTCCGCCGCCTGCCACCCCAGTGTGGGGCAGCAGTGCCCCAACCTAGCGTTTTCTGCCCTGCGGGCAAGTGCGTTCAGATGGGCTCAAACAGCCCGCCCACTGCTTCCAACCGTTTTGTCCCCCACGGGACTTAGCGCTCCACCTGGCGCGCGTCCACCCTTCTCACCCCCATCCTCTCGCCCTCCCTCACTCTGCCATTCGCTATTGCCTCAGAGTGGACTATGGGCGTTTGTTACCATATGCTGATAAGGCAATTATTGACCTAGCCACTGCGGCCTTTGCGCCAGCTGGCTTTATAGACTTCCGCCATTTTAAGGGCTACTTTGACATTGGGTTCCAATCTGAGGAGAATGCTGAAGTGGCAGCACAAACTCCTCTAATTTATAAAAAAAACCCCATTCCCACAACCCATACTCGCCTCCCTTCAGACACCACGCTGGTGGTATCCTTTGAAAATCTCCCATCCCACCTTCCACCCCAGGTTTTGTATGACCAGTTGGTCGCGGGGCTCATGGCTTATGGCACTCAGCCCAACCTCATCTTCGCCATTCCATCTGGTGCGGAGCGCCTTGCTGCTCCTTGGGCAACAGCCACCATCATAACACACCACCCTACCATAGCCCAACAAATCCCACCCCGCGCTAGTTTGGCTGCAGCGCCTGATCATTTCTTTTTGGGCTCAGGTCAATAATGGTAGGTAGATTTGATCCCTCTGCTTTGGCCACAACCATGCAAAAAGAGCATGCCCTCAGGCCAAGTCTGCTGCTGCGGCTTCTGAGCCTCCTTCTGGAGGTTCAGTATGGGGCGCTTTGCTGCCCCCTCCCACCCTCCAATCTCGTTCAGTGGGCCCACATGGAAAATCAACCCCCCCAAAACCTCCAGCCTCACTCTCCCACCTAAATCTACCCCAGCCGATCAGAGCAATGCTTGGACCACCATTTGCACACAAGCAGCTGCCCATTTGCCCGATCCCACCCACCCAAATTTGAACGCCATTATTCCAGTGAACCAAAATCCATGGGATCTATTGGCTGAAACTGACGAATCAGGTAATATCCTCATTAGTAAGCATACAGGTCAACCTCTCTGCCAAGGCGATTATGGTTAGCAGAATTTTTCCTTCCTGACTTTGATGAAACCCCTACTCCTCGCCATTTCGCTCCTCTGCCTAATACAGCCCCCTTCCAAAGTGATCACCAGCTCGCCTTAGCTGCGGTGGCCTCTCCTCATTGCCCAAAACTACGCACCGCGGTGGCCCAGTCAGTGGCTAAGCTCCAGCATGGCCTGCCCACCCTCTTCTTCCCCCCAACTTCCCTGAATCTCCCTGCAGTGACAACTCAAGACTATTCAATGATGCTGAAGTTGCTGTTATGAATGTCACAATGATTGCTTCATTCAACCCCTCAGCCAAAATCACCCGCCACAGTATCTCCCTTTTCACCCAACTTCCTGAAGCCCGCAAAGAAGCTGAAGTTCTCCTCGCAGCTTTTGTTAAAACACTTTCCTGTCATTATCTTGATGCGGAAGAGGAAAACTCCTACTACGCTGACCTCAACCCCCACTATGCGGATGACCCAACGCCCTGGCTCTCTGCTCTGATCTGGTTTGTAACCAACGTCCCTTGATTGAGGTGGGTCTTTCTGAAAACCAACCCCCGACCCCTCCTCACCCTCTGCCATGGTGGGTTAGAAGTTTCTGCTTCCCACCTGGTTAGTAGTTTACTTTGTCATTTTGAGTGTTATGTTTGGTACTGTCTGTCCCCTGGTCGGTGTACCTTGAATAAATCAAATAAGGGTTATTTGTAGTTTTTGTAATGTTGTTTACAGTTTTATTGGCAGCAACTTTCAATTTGCCTAAAAGCGCAATCCAACCTGCTATTAATGGGTAAATGAACTCATTATCTAGGCAGCTCGCTAGCTTGTAAAGTAAATATGCTGGGGTTGGATAAAGGCGCTGGGATACGCTCTGTCAGACATTTGCCCTCTAAGCTGCAAATGAAGAATGTTTTGGGTCAAAAGCAGCTAACAAGGGGAAACTTCAGACATTTGAATATTTCTGAAACTAACACTATCTGTTTAAATGATACCACTAAAGATATCAGCCAAAATACCCTTGCTGATTCTCAGTGGAACCCCAATAATTGGGATAATACATTTATAAATAGTACATGGGCAAACCTCTCAAAAGTGTATAGTCAGATTCCTCTGACTTTGGGGCTTTCACCCAACAGATCCTCCCCTGCCACCTCTGGTTCAGCTAAAACATCTACACGGGGACCAACCCCCTTTATAGGCGTGAGGGAGGTCCTCCGAGGTGAAAGTAAATCACCCAATGGTGATTGGGTGAAATACATAAAAACATTTCCAAATGGGTATGTCATGCCCCAAAACCCCATTTTGTCTGTTGTTCGCCGAGGTGTTCCCAAAAAGTATGAGATCTGATACGTTAACACACCATATTTCCTAAAATGGATGTGTTTCAGAATATTCCACATGCTACTCCAAAACCCTGCTATTCTTGAATTTTACTAAAGCTTAAATATTGAATGCTGGTATCAAATTGGTCACTTTTTCACTCTAACCTGCGCCCCAAAATAAAAATTCAAAAATCGCTCAATTTTCTTCTACTAAAGAAAAATAAATTTAAGTTTTTATTAATTTTGTGGATATCCTGCCACATTCAGCACCTGCAAGCCAGAACCCTTACTGGATCCCACACACTCTTTAGAATTCCAAATCAGGAGTGGTCATGACCTGGTCATCACTAGAATTCAACTAAGCAGATGAAATATTAATTGTTTCAGATAGCTCCTAAGGGTTAAATTCGTTGGCTATGGATGCCTTTCTCTTGAGGAGCCAATGAAAGAGTTGTGTGTCAAATTACCTATATAAATTATTAATTATTTTAATTAAAGCATACTTGTTGAGTGTAATAAATATTTAGATTGTATACATTTTTATATTGTGCTCTTGTGATTAAAGTTCTCAGGGTAGTTTTACTTTGTCTTTTATTGCTCTCAAGATCTCTTATTTCAAGAGTGGAAGGTAGAGATTTCCTCATTATCTAGAAGTTTTTCAACATTATAGTAAGAGTTATGGGATGTTTTCCTTTGTCTGGATTGTTTACAAGTACCTTCACATAAGTTGAAGGAAGATTGCCAGTACCTGTCTATAGGAGAAACCCTGAGCAGATTAGTACATTTTGTTGTGAAGAACTCATATAGGGTAATTGTCAACATTCAATTTATACTATATCTACATTTATTCATATTACTTTTTTCTTTCTCGTTGCAAACACTTTTGCAACCCATTCAATTCAAGACTAAATCCAGTTTGATAATCTCATAGAGGGGATTAGTCTGCGCCCATGTCTGGGAGCAGTTGGGAAAGCAAAGCAAGAGGAGCAGGCGGAAGGCCCGCGGCCTCTAACATTCGAAAACGCCCCAGAGAATCTGGCGGAATAGAAAAAAATTTATAAAAACTGGCGGTCACAATTTCCCCAGAGATACTCACGTGGCAAGCACGATGCAACCAGTACTTCAATATGCCACATTCCCAGCCACTTTCGTCGGTGGAATTTGGAGTCTGTGTGTATCTGGACATCCAAAAAACGACCCTATGGGAAAAATTTTGTGAAGATGTACATAAAATTTTCCCAACCGCGGTGTACGTTGCACCTCACTCCATGTCACGCGGTTAGCTGGACCTAGGTTTTGAAAAGCAAAATAGCAGCAGACGAGGCTGCAGCGGTGCGCGTAGTGGTCATCCTTCCCAAAGGGCAACGGGTCATCAAAACTAAACGCACCAGATGGACAAAATTGAACAAAATTTTCCTCACATTTGACTTTTTGCCTACTACGGTAAAACGTGACATTTTGGAGCAACACCTGAAAGATGGTCTCGCCATATACAGCAAAATACAATCTTTCAAAATGCAACGTTTTACGCTGATGCCACACCTGTGCACTGGCAAAGCCATCGCAGTTCTGACCCCATCTGAGGAGATCGTGAAGGACCTAACCCAGATCCCGCACTCCACCTTTATTGACATTGCAGGGCACACCACCCACCCATTCCAGGTAACCGTGGTCAGCGCGCCCCCAATTTGCACCCACTGTGACGTGTTTGGCCATAAGGCACACACGTGCCCCATTAAAGAGGGCGTTACATTCCAAGAGCACCCCTCGGCGGCCATGGCCAGCGGAGAGGCGCACTATGAACCAACCGCAAGCACCAAAGAGGCCATCCCGTGGGGAGCACAAGGCTGCTACCTTTTGTAAAGCCCATCTCCCCGCAGGAGCAGAAGAAGGCCAAGCAGGCCTGTAGGACTGCGGCCAAGGAAGTGGCCAAGGTCACCACCACCATCCCACACTCACAACGCCAGGAGGACATGGAGACCTTCGCGGCGGAAGCAACTTGGCAATCCATCACCCAATCAGATTGGGAGGCCCAAGCCGAACGGGCCACTCAATCCGAGGATCTGATGGGAGATTTGATCTCACCCAATTGCTGCACCCAAGCCCCGGTTGAAACCAACTTGGGACCTATCCCAACTGAAAAAATTTTTTTTGCCCCACTCAATGGTGCACCGAACTTATCCGCACCGCAAAAATTCATCCGACATCAGGAAAACAAAAGCGAAGGCCAAAGCCAACGCGACTCTTTCCGTAAAAATTAACAAAAACCCGATAGCGTTGCTGCTAATACCCGCACTGCTGTGAAAGCAACGTGGGGACCTGGAAGAGGCTGGTGGGCCAGGGGGCCCACCCCTCGCACCTAAGGTGCGATGGGGGAAACCTTCACTCTATGGACGCTGAATATCGCTGGACTCAAGGCCTCCCCATCCTGGGCTAGGAAACTGAGTTTTTACAAAATAATTTACCCATGGATATCCTGGCCATCCAGGAAACCCACTGTCCACAAGGTTCTGAGGAAGCTTGGAAAACAATGCTCCTACCATCCCTATCCTTTTTGTCGAAGCACTGTGGGGTGCTAATTCAGAAAAACAATTTTTTCAAATTTACATCTTCAGAAACATTCCTAAATGACCGAGTGCTCATTGTCACCTTCTCTTGGGCCGATGTTGCACACACAATTGTCAACATTTACGCCCCAAACGGTGCACAAGAGCGTCAGGAATTTTTCTCATCGGTCAAATCCCTCCCGCTACCCCCCAATTCTTTCCTAATTGGTGACATGAACTGTTGGCTAACCTCACCAACGGACCGGTGGCCGCCCTCACCCCATACCCCACAGGGTCACATAGAACTACGCGTTCTAAAAGCCACCCTTGGGTTAATGGATGTGCTGCCATGACATGCCCCACTGCTCAAAAACATGACGCGTCCCCACATCCACAACAGCCAATTAAGGTCCATGACCCGCATTGACCTTATTCTAGCACCGGCGAAATTCCAACCCCACATCTCCCACTTCAAAACAACAAAAATGGAATTCTCCAACCACCGACTGGTCTCGATAACATACCACTTACCTGTCACAGTTGCAAAGGCCCCACATTGGTGCAAAATCTGCCCCCAGAGCTTGCGTCACCAGGATTTTCCACGTGGGTGGAAGAGGCAACTTTGGCAAAATCGTTTGTTGCACCATTTTGCGCGGACCCCATTTCCACATGGGCAACTTTCAAAAAAGACACCATCCGCCACTATCGCCACCTCTCATCCAGACGCTCACGAGCCACATCAGCGGTTATATCGCGCGCGCTGGCAAAATTAGCCCACTTGGAGTCCAACATTCCAGCCTCAGGATATAGTCCTGCATGGGGCCAGAAGTGGGTGGAGGCAGCAGCACACCTCAATGCACTTGAAAGGCAACACAAACATCGGGTTTGTGTCCAATACAGGGCCACACGCATCACTAAAGGCGACAAGTGCACCGCATACTTCTTCAAAAAAATTTTGCACCATGCCAGAGTGTGGCCTGCACACAGGTGCAAAGATCGGATAATTCTATCGTGGACACACGGCTCAAGTGGCAATCGAAATGCAAAGATATTACTCTGAGTTATACCAAGCTGAACCAATTCAGCTGGCCAAAATGGCGGAATTTCTTGACAGAGCTCATATCCGCACTGTTTTCTGATACCCAGAAATAATGAATTTAATTACTCCGAACGAATTATGGACTACCATTTGTGGTGCGCCAAACCAAAAATGCCCAGGCCCAGATGGCATTCCATATGAGTTCTACAAAAAATATTTTAAATACATATCCCCATTGCTGCTAGCCTCACTCAACCAAAGCCTGTTGGAAACGCGCCTCCTACCAGGAGGACATGAGGCTTTTACAGTCACACTCTTCAAGAAAGGGGATAAGCTAGACTTAGCCAACTGGCGCCCCATTTCTCTAACAAACACAGACACCAAAATTTTAACAAAAATCATGGCTAACCATTTAGGGACTGTAGCATCTGCCACCATCTCTCCAGAACAATTCAGTTTCATCCCCAGAAGGTCGATTTGGGATAACGTGCACTCTGTGGCTAATGTGTGTCAGTCCACAGCCTCTGGGGCACTTGTATTCTTGGACCAACAAAGGCCTATGATAGAGTAAACTGGGAATACCTTAGGGCCTGCCTCCAACAATTCTGACTACCTCCCCGCTTCATTAACTGGGTGATGCTGCTCACGGAATCTGCAACAATGGCTGTGCGCGGCCCAGGTTTCCTAACGGATGTAGTCCATCCTCAAAGGGGCCTGCGACAAGGGGACCCCTGAGCCCACTCTTATACAACTTCAGCCTTGACCCACTACTGCGAAATGTGAATGCCCAACTCACTGGGGTCCATGTGCCAGGCCAAACCCCAGTCAAGATGATGGCATTTGCAGATGATTGCGTGGTGGGGGTGTCTAATAATAAAGATGCACGCGCGCTTGAAGCCCTCATCCAGGAATATTCCCGGGTAAGCAACGCGGCACTGAACGCCTCCAAAACCGAAATCATCCTCCTTGGTCAGTTTCAGAACTGCTGGGCCCCAGCAAGTAGTTCCCAACCCAGCCCAGCTGCTCGCCCAAGTCCACGCCTTACTAACTCAAAACACACCGCTCCACTGGTGCTCCCCTTTGTGCCGCGACCTACCATAGGACCGGTACGCCATCTGGGCGTGTGGTTGGAGGCAGGAGGATACGCGTCAGCAGTAATGGAGGGCCATATACTGGAAAACGTGACGAAGCGAATCGCCTCTCTCAGAGCCCACCCTACTACCCTCACTGGCAGGGTTGTTCTTGCCAACTCTATGCTCCTATCCAAAGTCTGGTTTGGAGCCCACGCCATCCCCTTCTCCCCAAGCTTCTTCAAATCCCTGTATGCTTTGCTACAAGGTTGGCTTTAGTCCAGGCCGCCCTCCACCAGTACGGCTAGAGGTCATGTTTGGCCCTCATCATCATGGTGGCATGGGCCTACTTGACTTCAAAGCCCATGCCGCCAAGATCCTAGGCACCTGGATTGCGGCCGTCACTGCTCCTACACTCCCATCCCAACACTTGTCTCGCGCGGCCTGCTCCAACTTCTCCCGAGCCTTGGGCCTCAACAACCCATTAAACCCCCACTCCCTGATGAAATACCTTGCATCACACACATCAACCACAGGTCCTCACGGAACTAAAACCCACTACAAACAAATCCTACTCTCCATGCGAAGCGCAGAGTGGAGAATTCATATTAGTGGACATACAACCCAAAGAGGCCGCCCCTCTCCTCAGTTCACACAAGAGGTACAGGGGCTACCCATCCATGATGGCGTGATCCCCTTTCCACCCCAAGTCCTATCCAGGGTGGACTACCTGGACATGATGGACATCCCTTATTCCACTGAGACCCAAAAGACTATCTGGAAATACGCACACCATCCTCTGTTTCAGCCTCAAGTCCGTTCCCATGTGTGGCGCTGCCTGAGGCGGGTGTATCGTACAGCTGAGCGCTCTAATGCTTTACACTCATCCTGTGTCGTGTGTGGCCAGTATGGAACGCTGTTTTACCGCCTGGAGAAGTGCCCCACCTCTAAAGTAATATGGCGCGAAGTCCAACGTCTGCTAGGCCAGGATCAAACGCATCCCTTCAGTCTGTCAAGAGATATGTTTGCTTCATCAATGGCCTCCCCCTCCCACCCTCCTTCGTGCTCTGGTGGTTGCAATCGCCATGTGGACTATCCACACGATTGTCTTGGATGCCATCGCCAGATCCATCCCCACCCTCCCTGAAGCTGTCCACAGATTCCGGTCTCATTTGGTGGATCACTTTCAAGCGTGGATGTTTGGATATCTCCCACCACGTCGCCGGCAGCTGGTCTCCTCCTGGTTCCCAGTCTGGTTCATTAAATCAGACCCCTTCCTCCACATGTGCTCAATAGTGGCTACGCCCCCTACACACGTTCCCTCCCCTTCCCATAAGTGGCGTTCCCGCTGGCAACAAGAGATAGCATCGCTTCTCTGGGGTGCCTCACCTGGTACTGAGTTTTGTCTCGTCTGAGTCATATTCGGAAGTGTCCGTCCCATGGTCAGCCTTCCCCGCAATAAATTTAAAAATACATTTATTCATATTAATTAACGGTATATTCAATGCAAAACTCAAACCTGTGCAGAAAGCTTTAAAAAAGTTTACAGCATTAATTCAACAATTAAGTTATATTGGAAACATGGTATTGCAACCGTCAGCATAGTTAATTCTTTAAGCTCCAAACTTAGAAAATTCATGTACAATTGCCAATAATTACACTTTGTACTTACTCACTTTAAAGGGTGGCTAGCCTGGCAAGTAAAACTGCTTCCACCCTTGTGCAAGTTTTGAGTTCAGAAATCTGTACTGGCTAAAAAACTCTTAGTGTGGTATATTTGTCCCAAGGTTGACCAACCTCAAATATATTTTACTTACTCACTTTACATCAAAATTGTAAATGCTGTACCAGCGGTATTCTGTCTGTTGCTCTGGGTGGTAACTCATCCTGAGCAGAAATGCAGTCTTAGTATATCAGTAAGCTCCATGACAGATGCAGTGTCTTTGACAAAGATGGAAAATGTTTGTGTGCAATTTTCAAATAACAGAGTCTGATAGGCTTTATAAATGTAGAAATTGGTTAATAATTGTCCATAGTTTTGTTACTTTGATAGGTTCAATAATTTGATAGCAGTTAGTGAATGCTTAATTTAATAGGTTCATTAGTTTTGACTGAGTGGTAATGGTTTGTTAACTGATCAAATTAAATAAGCTGATATAATAAGTATGTATATCTATGTAAAATATATTATATTAACTCAAAAACAAATAGGCCATAAATAACCAATTTTGATAAGTATGCTTTGTAAATTTGGAAACTGGTTTAGATTGAATTTTAACCTTATGTTACAAAAAAACTTATACTAAGCTCTAAAAATTTAATATAAAATAGAAAAGTATGTATGTTTTATTTGAGGCAAGGGGTCCATGGGACCCTTCTTGCTGACATAAAAAGATAAAAAATTTTAAGCAAAAAAGTAATTAACCTCTCACCATATCAGCATAGGCTCCCACCTACCCTGACATAGCAGAGGGGGAATCAGGTTGTGGATTGTGGCCTTGCCTTAGCTAGCATGGAAAGTCTTTCCAGTGCTGCTAAAATTGGGATAGTAAAATCTTCTGGATAGAGATCAAAATGGCATAGGTAGGGATTGTCTTCAAGGATACCAGCAAATGTTAAAGCTTCGATGTGATCAGCTAGTTAAAAGTATGTATGTATGTATGTATTTATGTATGATTTCATCAATGTTATTGGTTTAAACTATTTGGCCAAGTAATTGAGGATCATCTAATAAATTGAAAAATTCAAAAAACGGGAACAAAAATTAACAAAAAACAGTAATTATCAAAGATTAATTTTAAAGTTAAGCTAGAATTGCAAGTTCAATTCCCAGCTCAAACTTTTATATAAAAAAATAATTAACACTATTTCATTCAATTTATAAATTGAATTTAATTTATTCAATTTATATATTATGACTCTTTTATTGCTTTCTTTTATTTGATTATTTTTTCATTTCATTATCTTTTATAAGTGAAATTTATTATTTATTGAATTATTTTAAATCTATACATAATTAAATTTTAAATTTTAATTTATTGCGGGGAAGGCTGACCATGGGATGGACACTTCCAAATATGACTCAGGAAAGACAGACTTAGTACCAGGGGAGGCACCCCAGAGAAGCGATGCTATCTCTTGTTGCCAGCGGGAACGCCACTTATGGGAGGGGGAGGGAACGTGTGAAGGGGCCGTAGCCACAATTGAACACGTGTGGAGGAAGGGGTCTGATTTGATGAACCAGACTGGGAACCAGGAGGAGACCAACTGTTGGCAACGTGGTGGGAGGTATCCAAACATCCACACTTGAAAGTGGTCCACCAAATGAGACCAGAATCTGTGGACAGCTTCTGGGAGGGTGGGGATGGAGCCAGCGATGGCATCCAAGACAATTGTGTGGATAGTCCACATGGCGATTGCAACCACCAGAGCATGGAGGGAGGGGTGGAAGGGGGAGTCCATTGATAAAGCAAACATATCTCTTGACAGAATGAAGGGATGCGTTTGATCCTGGCCCAGCAGACGTTGAACTTCGCGCCATATCACTTTAGAGGTGGGGCGCTTCTCCAGGCGGTGGAACAGCGTTCCATACTGGCCACACACGACACATGATGAGTGTAAAGCATTAGGAGAGCGCTCAGCTGTACGTAACACCTGCCTCAGGCAGCGCCACATATGGGAGCGGACTTGAGGCTGCAACAGAGGATGGTGTGCATATTTCCAGATAGTCTTGGGTTTCAGTGGAATAAGGGATGTCCATCATGTCCAGGTAGTCCACCCTGGATAGGACTTGGGGTGGAAAGGGGATCACGCCATCATGGGATGGGTAGCCCCTGTACTCTTGTGTGAACTGAGGAGAGGGGCGGCCTCTTTGGGTTGTATGTCCACTAATACGAATTCTCCACTCTGCGCTTCTTCGCATGGAGAGTAGGATTCGTTTGTAGTGGGTTTTAGTCCCGTGAGGACCTGTGGCTGATGTGTGTGATGCGAGGTATTTCATGGGGAGTGGGGGTTTGATGGATTGTTGAGGCCCAAGGCGTGGGAGAAGTTGGAGCGGGCCGCGCAGGACCAGTGTTGGGATAGGAGTGTAGGAGCGGTGATGGCCATTATCCAGGTGCCCAGGATCTTGGCAGCATGGGCTTTGAAGTCAAGCAGGCCCACGCCACCTTGATGGTGAGGGCCAAACATGACCTCTAGTCATACTGGTGGAGGGCGGCCTGACCAAAGCCATCCTTGCAGCAAAGCACACAGGGATTTGAAGAAGCTTGGGGAGAAGGGGATGGCATGGGCTCCGAACCAGACTTTGGATAGGAGCATAGAGTTGGCAAGAACAACCCTGCCAGTGAGGGTAGTAGGGTGGGCTCTGAGAGAGGCGATTTGCTTCGTCACGTTGTCCAGTATACGGCACTCCATTACTGCTGATGCATATCCGCCTGCCTCCATCCACATGCCCAGATGGCGCACCGGTCCCATGGTAGGTCGTGGCACAAAGGGGAGCACCAGTGGAGCTTTGTGTTTTGATTTAGTAAGGCGTGGACGTGGGCGAGCAGATGGGCCAGGTTGGGAACTAATTGCCAGGGCCCAGCAGTTCTGAAACTGACCAAGGAGGATGATTTCGGTTTTGGAGCGTTCAGTGCCGCGTTGCTTACCTGGGAATATTCCTGGATGAGGGCTTCAAGCGCGCGTGCATCTTTGTTATTAGACACCCCCGCCACGCAATCATCTGCAAATGCCATCATCTTGACTGGGGTTTGGCCTGGCACATGGACCCCAGTGAGTTGGGCATTCACATTTTGCAGTAGTGGGTCAAGGCTGAAGTTGTATAAGAGTGGGCTGAGGGGGTCCCCTTGTCGCAAGCCCCTTTGAGGGTGGACTACTTCCATTAGGAAGCCTGGGCCACGCACTGCCATTGTTGCAGATTCCGTGAGCAGCATTACCCAGTTTATGAATCGAGGGGTAGGCGGAATTGATGGAGGCAGGCCCTGGGTATTCAGTTTACTCTATCGTAGGCCTTTTGTTGGTCCAAGAATACCAGTGCCCCAGAGGCTGTGGACTGACATGCATTAGCCACGGAGTGCACGTTATCCCAAATCGACCTTCTGGGGATGAAACCAAATTGTTCTGGGGAGATGGTGGCAGATGCTACAGTCCCTAAACGGTTAGCCATGTTTTTTTTTAAAATTTTGGTGTCTGTGTTTGTTAGAGAATGGGGCGCCAGTTGGCTAAGTCAAGCTTATCCCCTTTCTTGAAGAATGTGACAGTAAAGGCCTCATGTCCTCCTGATAGGAGGCGCATTTCCAACAGGCTTTGGTTAAGCGAGGCTAGCAGCAATGGGGATATATGTTTGAAATATTTTTGTAGAACTCATATGGAATGCCATCTGGGCCTGGGCATTTTTGGTTTGGCGCACCGCGAATGGCTGTCCATAATTCGTTCAGAATATTTAAATTCATTATTTCTGGGTATCACAAGATGGTGCGGATATGAGCTTGGTCGATAAATTCTGCCACTTCAGCCAGCTGAATTGGTTCAGCTCGGTATAAATTGGAGTAATAGTTTTGCATTTTGATTGCCACTTCAGCTGGTGTGTCCACAATGGAATTATCCGATCTTTGCACCTGTGTGCAGGCCACGCTCTGGCGTGGTGCAAATTTTTTTTAAAGTATGCAGTGCACTTATCGCCTTTAGTGATGCGTGCGGCCCTGTATTGGACACAAATCCAATGTTTGTGTTGCCTTTCGCATGCGTTGAGGTTGGCGGCTGCCTCTGCCCACTTCTGGCCCCATGCAGGGCTGTATCCTGTGGCTGGAATGTTGGACTCCAAGTGGGCCAATTCCACCAGAGCGCGCGAGATAACCGCTGATGTGGCTTGTGAGCGTCTGGAGGAGAGATGGCGAGAGTGGCGGATGGTGTCCTCTTTGAAAGTTGCCCATGTGTAAATGGGGTCCGCGCAAAATGGTGAAACAAACAATTTTGCCAAAGTTGCCTCTTCCACCCATGTGGAAAATCCTGGCGACGCGAGCTCAGGGGGCGGATTTTGCACCAATGTGGGGCCTTTGCAACTGTGACGGGTAAGTGGTAGGTTATTGAGACCAGTCGGTGGTCGAAGAATTCCATTTTGTTGTTTTGAAGTGGGAGATGTGGGGTTGGAATTTTGCCGGCATTAGAACAAGGTCAATGTGGGTCATGGACCTTAATTGGTCGTTGTGGACGTGGGGACATGTCATGTTTTTGAGCAGTGGGGCATGTCGTGGCGGTGCATCCATTAACCCAAGGGTGGCCTTTAGAACGTGTAGTTCTATGTGACCCTGTGGGGCGTGGGGTGAGGAGGCCACCGGTCCGTTGGTGAGGTTAGCCAACAGTTCATGTCACCAACTAGGAAAGAATCAGGGGGTAGCAGGAGGGATTTGACTGACAAGAAAAATTCCTGAAGCTTGTGTGCACCATTTGGGGCATAGATGTTGACGATTGCATGTGCAACGTCAGCCCACGAGAAGGTGACTATGAGCACTTGACCATTTAGGAATGTTTCTGAGGATGTGAATTTGAAAAAATTATTTTTCTTAATTAGCACCCCACAGTGCTTTGACCAAAAGGATAGGGATGGGAGGAGCATTGTTTTCCAAGCTTCCTCAGAACCTCGTGGACAGTGGGTTTCCTGGATGGCCAGGATATCCACGGGTAAATTGTGTTGTAAAAAACTCAGTTTCCTAGCCTAGGATGGGGAGGCCTTGAGTCCAGCAATATTCAATGTCCCTAGAGTGAAGGTTCCCCCATCGCACCTTAGGTGCGAGGGGTGGGCCCCAGGCCCACCAGCCTCTTCAAGGTCCCCGCGGGCTTTCACAGCAGCGCGGGTGTTAGCAGCAATGCTATCAGAGTTTTGCTGATTTTTGCAGAAAGAGTCACGTTGGCTTTGGACTTCACTTTTTGTTTTCCCAACGTTGAATGAATTTTTTGCAGTGCGGATGAGTTCGGTGCACCATTGAGCAGGTCAAAAAAATTTTTTAAGTTGGGATAGGTTCCAAGTCAGTTTTGACCGGAGCTTGGGTGCAGCGATTGGGTGAGATCAAATATTTCATCAGATCTTCAGATTGAGTGGCCCGCTCAGCATGGGCTTCCCAATCTGATTGGATGATGGATTCCCAAGTTGCTTCCACCACGAAGGTCTCTATGTCCTCCAAGCGTTGTGAGTGTGGGATGGCAGTGGTGGCCTTGGCCGCTTCCTTGGCCGCAGCCCTATGGGCCTTCTTGGCCTTCTTCTGCTCCTGCGGGGAGATGGGCTTTACCAATAGGTAGTAGCCTTGTGCTCCCCATGGGAAAGCCTCCTTGGTTCTTGCAGTTGGTTCGTAGTGTGCCTCTCCACTGGCCATGGCCGAGGGGTGCTCTTGAAATGTGATGCCCTCTTTGATGGGGCATGCATGCACCTTATGGCCAAACACATCACAGTGGGTGCAAATGGGGGGCGCGCTGTCCACGGTTACCTGGAATGGGTGGGTGGTATGCCCTGTGATTTCAATAAAAGTGGAGTGCGGGATCTGGGTTAGGTCCTTCGTGATCTCCTCAGTTGGGGTTAGAACTGTGATGGCTTTGCCGGTGCACAGGTGTGGCATCAGCATGAAATGTTGCATTTCAAAAGATTGTATTTCACCATATATGGTGAGGCCATCTTTCAGGTGTTGTTCCAAAATCTCACGTTTTACCGTAGTAGGCAAAAAGTCAAACGTGAGGAAATTTGTTTTGATTTTGTCCATCTGGTGCATTTGGTTTCGATGACCCATTGCCCTTCAGGGAGGTTGACCACTATGCGCTCCACTGCAGCCTCGTCTGCTGCTATTTTTGCTTTCAAAACCTAGGTCCAGCCAAATCGTGCGACATGGAGTGAGGTGCAATGTACACCGTGGTCAGGAAAAACTTTGTGTACATCTTCACAAAATTTTTCCCATAAGGCCGTTTTTTGGATGTCCAGATACACATGGACTCCAAATTCCACCGATGAAAGTGGCTGGGAGTGTGGCGTGTTGATGTACTGGTTGCATCATGCTTGCCACGCGAGTATCTCTGGGGAAATTGTGACCACCGGTTTTTTTGAGCTTTTTGTCTATTTTACCAGATTCTCCGGGGCGTTTTTGAACGTTGGAGGCCACGGGCCTTCCGCCTGCTCCTCTTACCTTGCTTGCCCAACTACTCTTTGACATGGGCGCAGACTAATATCCTCTGTGAGATTATCAAACTAGATTTAGTCTTGAATTTAATAGGCTGCAAAAGTGATTGCAACGAGAAAGAAAAGTTGTATACATAATTAAATAAACTAAGTACTTTAATTAGATTAAGATAAATTAAACTAAGTATCTATATTGATATTAGCTACAAACTAACTAACTTTAAGTCTAAATATTTCTTCTTAAAAGTAATTTAGAGAACAAAAGGCTATTCTTTGGCCTTTTAGCCTTGCTTTTTCTTAAATTTTAGCTTACACTAATAAATCTAATATTACTTGAAGTTGAATACCTTAGACAAAAAAACTTTCTTTCCAATTACTATCACTTTTAGTAATATGATTCAATTTAAATAGCACAATTTAATCAAATCCAGGTGAGATGAGTATGAGTAATAAAGTAAAGAGTTGGGCAAATGCGGTAAAGGGCAGTGGACCCAGACCTACACTGCCCAAAGGTACCAAGCGCACAGGTACAAACAAAAATATCAGTAAAAACAAAAAAACCTGAGGTGGCGCACCCTGCAGGTTTTGTGGTTTTTTTGGTAAATTACTACAGTTACATGGAAGTATCCCACTCACAACCACTGTCATCAGTGGAACATGGGATATGAGCTTTCCTGGGCGTAGAAAGACTGACAATGTGGGAAAAGTTTGGCAAAGTCCAACTTAAATTTTTCTGCATATGGTGTACTTAACAACCCATACTATCCGCAAAGGTTGGGTAGACTGTGGGTTCAAAACCACAGAAGAAGCAAATGAAGCAGGGAATGTCAGAGTGGTACTTGACCTTCCTGAAAGTCAGCATTTGGTATTGAAAAATGCACACGTTGGACAGAGTCAAAAGATATTTTTATTATTTTTGACTACCTTCCAACTATACTGGCGCGCTGTCATGGAAATGGCAGAAGAAGTTTAGACCAGCCTGCCAGTTGGGATGCGTAAGCACCCAAAAACCAAGTCAGAATGCCAGAGGCATCGCCACCCATATGAAGTTGTATGAAGCTGGGCATTGTGAAATGATAAATTGTTGGTGCAGGGCAATAGTGAATAGCACCTGAGAACAAACCAAATGGAGACTGCCCCAGACACTGGGGGTCTTGCTGCAGGGGTTGTACTACAGGTATGGTTTCTACAAAGTCACTAATATATGGGTTTAATTCAACTGAGGAGACAAGGAGGCGGATCCTTGCTTGGAGATGGTGGATGTAAGGCCACAGAATTCCAGTATATTGTTGGCAAAAGTTTATAATGACTGGGTTGAATTGCCAGAAGTATCTAGCTCGCTGAATCCAGTTTACGATGGTAGGGGCCATAGTGACTATCAGTACTGGTAGAGCCCATCTGGTTAAGGACTGATGGGCCACCAGAGAAAAGCCATCAGGAATGAGGCCAGAAGGATATTAATAAAATCAAAATTGATAGTTTTTTAGGTAAATTTTATTGTAAAGGAAAGTGAAGAAAATCAACCAACAATTTTCTCAGTGTGATGCAACTGATTATATAGTGGTCAATTGATGCGGGGACAAGCCAGGATTAAGACCCTCAATTTTGTCCTAACTGATGAATTATATAGGAATGGGGGTAGATAAGTTCACTGGGAACTGGCATTGAAGAATTTGGTGGCAGGCCGAGTTGCTGGCTGCTTGACCTCAAATGCCCAAACTAAGGCTCGACTGTGTTTCTGATGGTTGGCATGATGGCATTTGGCCTGATGAGCAGCGGGAATCCCCAGGGCCACCCCATGTAGGGGTGGTCTTAATTAGTTGGGAATGGGTTCAGGATGCCCAATCCGCCCATGCCCACTTGCTGGGCTGTTTGTTTGGTCAAAATTGTTGCATCAGCCATAACACCCAATTTGCCTAAAGGGAGCTTCAAACTCTCATCAATGGTGTCCGATGCTACTAACCTGCACATTGGGGATCACCCCAACAATTTTGGGAGGGGGTTTAATTTCAATGATCATGGTGTTGGCTGAATCAAAACTGTCAGCAATTCTGGCCAATGAATCAATCTTCATCCCTTTTTGACTATGTAGATTTTGATCATTGGCTTGTTTCTACTTGTTTTTGGACCAAGCGACTTCATTTTGGTGATCTTGGCACAAATTTCACTGATTAGACATACTAGTTCTGCTGAGGTGATTGTGGGCACCAGGAGAGGGAGCTGAAGAGGGAGAGATGTTACCCAGCACTCATCTACCATGCGGGTGTGGTCACCCTGAATAACAAGGGGTGCAGCCACCATCTTTGGTACCTTCTTACTCGGAAATGGGAAAAGAGCCTGGTCAACACACAGGGGATGTTCCCCAATACTTACACATACACAGTAGTTAAAAGACATCTCTGAGAAGGCTTGGAAGCCTACAGAGAAATTAAACCATCTGAGATGCAAAGATTCTAGCTGATGCTGACCCTTAGCACTGGGAAGGCAATCACAATTATTTCCTCAAACCAGGAGGTAGTGGAGGATATCACAAAAATCCCCCACATCGCATCCTTCACTATTGATAGGAAAAAATCCCAACTTTTCTATGCAACAGTTGAGAGCGCACCCCCATATGCAACCACTGCCAGGCCTTTGGGCACAAGATTTATGCTTGATTCATAAAAGAAGGCCTGAGAGAAATGGAATTCTGTAATGAGGAAATAGGCAAAGATAGCTCAGATTACGCCAAAATCATGGATACAACACAAGCATTCAATTGGGGAGAACATGGGCAATATAAAATAATTGACCCAATTTTACACAAAAAATGAAAAATGGCTAAACAAGCTCACAAGCTGGACGTGGCCAAGGCAAAGGCCTCGGAGGAATCATCTATATCACCAGAACAGATCCAGGAAGACATGGATGAATTCAAACCAATGAATCAATAAAATCCCACAGAAAACCAAACAACCAATCCAAACAGATTGAATTCAGTGGAACCAAATTTGAAAAACAAATGCAGCAAAACTTGGGTTCAGCACATCCCCCAAAATTGTGGAACATAACCCAATTGGGAAGGGAACTCAACAATGGAATGCACAAGAAAATAATACGGCCAATAAGAGCACACAAGTGCACCGCAATGATAAATTGAAACAAAAAAAATCCAAGAGAGGAGCAAAAACATTGTTAACAAAAGGGGCAGAATACACCCAACTCCTACTCATGGTTATTCTCTCCGAAGCAGAGGTGCATTGGAGAGTAATGTGAGCGAGGGAGTAGGGCTGGGGGGCCCTGCTAACCGCTCCTGAGGCGCATCAGGCGTCTCAGTAGAGATAGGGATGCTGAAAATAGTGGGACTCAAGGCCTTAATGTCCCAGGCCAAGAAGTTTAGTCTCCTACAAAACCCACCTGTGGATATCCTGGAAGTGCAGGAAACCCACTGCCCACAGAGAGAGGAGGAGGCGTGGAAAAACATGCTCCTCTCAACAATATCATTTTGGTCGCAACACTGTGGGGTGATAGTATGTGCAAACCAAAGTTTGATTTATCAATAAAATTTATTTCTGGATGGGCACGTACTAGCTGTAACCTTCTCATGGCACACCAAAGTACACACAATAGCCAGTGTGTATGCACTGAACTGTGCACCAGACCAAAGAGAGTTTTTAACAGCTCTAACACAACTAAATCTTCCAGCAAGCACTTTTATCATGGGAGACATGAACTGCTGGATTAACCAAGATACTGACTGATGTCCATACACAATGGAAGTACCACAAGGGCAAGTGGAACTTTACATACTAAAGGCCACCCTGGGACTATATGATCCACTACCAAAAAGGCTACCCCTACTACAAAACATGACACGCCCACATGTACACAACGGTGCACTTAACTCTATGTCATGGATAGACCTGATACTCGCACCAATAATTTTCCATCACAAAATTCAAAAATTTAAAACTACATTAATCGATTTTTTTGACCATTGGCTAGTTTTGGTGTCCTACAAACCGGTGGAACCAAGTACCCAAGCACCCAGATGGTGCAGAATACGCCCAGAAAGTTTAGCCAGCTTGTAATTTTAATACTGGATGGAGGAAATATCCTCAACCTGGGATTTTAAACACCTTTCTGCTCTGGCCCACTAACCACCTAAGAAAATTTCAAAAAAAATAAACAACCCAACAAATCAAACACACAACGTCTAGAAGACACAGGGAAGCTTCAGCCATTATCAAGAACACCTTGGCAGAAATCAACCACCTAGAAAACAACATCCCATGCACAAGGTACTGATCTGGATGGGTTCGCAGATGGGCAGAGGTTTCTTCTTGGCTAAACACCCTGATCTGTGAACACCAACACTGAGTTGGAGTTCAATACAGAGCAAAAAAACATAAAAGTTGGAGAAACTTGCTCGAGCTATTTTTTCCACCAATTTCACACCTAGAAAAATATGATAGCTTGCAAACAGGTCTGATGACTGGACAAATCCATAGTGGAAACACCCAAAGAAGTCATGACTTAAGTGCATAGATCTTATATGAACCTGTATAAATCTGAACCGGTCAAACTAGAAAAAAATTGAAAATTCCTCACAAGCACACATATTGACACCGTGGCTCAAAATAATAATTTAATCAACCTAATATTGCGCAAGGAATTATGGGAAGTAGTATACGGTGCACCAAGAGGGAAATGCCCTGGACCTGATGGGATTCCCTATGAATTTTATATAAAATATTTTACTAACATATCTAATATTCTTCTAGCTTCCATGAACAAGTGTATTATTTAAACATGCCTCCTACCTGGAGGCAAAGAAGCCTACACTGTCACCTTCTTCAAAAAAGGAGATAGACTAAACCTATCCAATGGGCGCCCAATATCCCTAACCAACACAGACACAAAAATATTCACAAAAATCATGGCCAAACGACTAGGAGAAATTGCAACTGATGCGATATCCCCATCACAATATGGTTTTGTTCCAAGAAGATCCATATGGGACAACATCCACACAGTTGCAAATGTCTGCCAGTCCAAAACCTCTGGAGCGCTTGTTTTCTTGGATCAACAGAAGGCATACAACAGGGTTAACTGGATCTATCTTAGGGCCTTCCTTCATTAAATTCAAACTCCCAAATAGATTCATAAACGGGGTGATGATGTTCACAGATTCAGTCCATCTGTCATGGTTGAATGACTTAATAGTGGGAACCAACGCCAAGGATAAGGCTGGGTGACAGGAGGCCCAGAAGGTGTAAGTTCAGGCTCTTCCTGACCTTAAGCACACATTAGACCAACGCTGGGTACAAGCCAAGTATGCCCAGGTTGGTACTAATAATGTGCAAAACGCCCAGCCCCTTGTGTTGGCCCAGGCGTTGAAATGAACAATCTATGTAACAAACAAAGTCAGTTTGATTTGGTTAATCGGAGAACAAGGTTTTGAATCCCATTTGAGTTAAGAAATTATGAGCTTGGGTAGATTACAGCTTCAATCAATCACTCAAGTGAAGGCACTTTTGGTGTATTCTACCAAATTGGATGGGAACGTTTTCCTATTGGAGCATCAAGGCTTGGGCCCACTTCTGCAGACCCATAATTACCCTGACTGAGTTTAAATATGTTTTTGTTGGTCAACTTTTCACAAATAAACTTACCCGTTTTTTTACGTTTTCTTATGGCTCCTTGGGCGAACTTGGGTGCGGACCTCTTCAAGGAGGTCTCCAAGTATGATGGCCACTACATACTATCCCAATTTACAAAAGTTTCATGTGCTCCCTTGGGCCACTCAGGTCCCCTCCATATCGAGGCACCCAAGCCTCCTGGCACTGATTTGCACTTGATTATGGACTCCCCTCTGGGGTCCACTCAAGCTGTGTTGTTTCTCGCTTACCTGGTACTGTATACCGCGCTCTACACCCTTGCCTTGGGTCCCTTTTGTAAAGGCACCATTTGAGGTACCTTGTTTCCCATTCTCCTAATGGCTAGTTCCCTAGCTGTGTGGGTTTTCATCCCACACCACCTTGCTGGGAATGAGAGAGTTACAGACACTATCTTGACACCACCATGGCTGTGTGTGGAGAAGACTTCTTAACTAACCCAGTCATCCCACAGAGAGAGGACTTAAACAAGGAGACCCCTTAAGCCCTCTACTTTACAATTTTAGCTTGGATCCTCTAATATGGAATACAAGTACACTTCTCAAGGGAATCAATGTCAAGGGCCAACCACCAGTCAAAATGATGGCCTTTGCTGATGACTGTGTGGTGAGAATATCCAACAATCAGGATGCTTGCAGAATTGAAAAGATAATACAAGGTTACTCAGCCATAAGCAACGCATCACTTAACACTGAGAAAACGGAAATCATTTTCTGGGAGAATATCAGACCTATTGGACGCCATCTACCCCAGGGACAAAAAACTAATACAACATCAAGGCTCCTCACCAGACATAGGAGGCGAAAATCAGCAATAACCCCAATGAAACTTCCCTTCACCACCAAGCTGTTAGCTGGACATGTCCGTCACTTGGGGGTATGGCTAGAAGCAGGAGGTTACGCCAACTCCATTATGGAAAATCAACTCCTAGATAAAATAACAAAACGCATTGCCTCCTTAAATGGACATCAAACAGGTTTAACAGGAAGGGTCACGGTAGCCAACTCTATGATTCTATCAATCATATGGTTTATGGCCCATGAAATTACCTTCTTACCGTCCTCCTTTATTACAATTCACGCCCTATTACAAGGATGGCTCTGGTCATTACTACAACCCCCTGTACGCCTCGAAACCCTATTTGGCTCTAGAAGGAATGGAGGTATGGGGCTTACTAATTATGTAGAGCAAGCAACCCATATACTAGGATCCTGGATAGCTCAGGTGACTAGCCCAGATCTTCCAGATATACATTGGGCCAGAACAGCAAGATATAACTTTACATGAGCACCCCAATTAAGAAACCCAGATCTTCAAACACATTAATCAAGTATCTGGCATCCCATCCAACAGCTGCAGGACCACATGGCACTCCTGCACATTTCAAGTAATTACTTCTGACCATGAGAAGAGCGACGTGGCGGATCCACATATTTGACCAAACCAGTCACTGAGGATGCCCAAGGCTAAACAACAGACAGTAAATCAATGACCAAATAGTCACAGACAACATAATATGCAGAAGTCCGAGTACCATAGTCAGAATTGATTACCTAGATCACATGGATGAACCATACAGCCTGGAGACCCAAAGAAGAGTCTGGAGATACACATATCACCCTCTACTCTAACCCAGGATAAGAGCACATGTGTGGAGATGCTTGAGTAGAGTATACTGCACATCAGAACGGGCAAATGCCACTCACCCCTCATGTACAATATGTGGTCAGTATGGAAGCCTAGCCCACCGTTTAGAACAATGCCCAACATCAGTGGCTTTATGGAAAGAGGTCATGCGCCTATTCCACCAAGAAAGTAGACAATCATTCAGCCTAGCTAGGAACATGTTTGCTATAAACATGGACTCTCCTATCCACCCATCCCTCAGGGCGTTAATAGTAGCAATAGCACTATGGATGATCCATATGATAGTACTGGAATTGTTAACAGGAAAAGCCTACAATCCAAGAAGCCATCAATCGTTTCCACTGCCATATATTGGGAAATTTCCAAGCATGGTTGTTTGGACACATGACCCCATGTAACGGAAGGACAATCTACACATGGTTCCCCATATGGTTCCTAAAGGTTGATTCTTTCCTTCACATATGCTGCATTAAGAATAAGACAGCATAACCCCCTTCCCTACCGTCCTAAACTTGGTGATCCTGGAGACAACAAGAGGGGCCTTAAACCTCTGGAGTGTCTTTTTTTAGTACTAGATGGCTCTGGGGTGTCTTTTTTTTTAGTACTAGATGTGCTCTGGGGTGTCTTTTGATTTTCAAATTTCATTAGTTTATCCCCACTATATCAGAAGTACTTTTCCCCTGGTCGACCTTCCCTGAATAAATTAAATACCTTAGACAAAAACTACAAATCATTTACCCAAAAGTAATTAGAGCTACTGATTTAACCTAAAACCACCCACCACTTGAAACCCCCATACAAATATCAAATAATATAATCACTTACTAATTAATAAACAATTAGCTTGATAATTAGCCAAATGACCACCAACTACTTGGAAAATACATTTGAACTATTAAATTAGCCATATATCAAACTGCCCAGATATAACAATATACTATTACCATTAAAATATATAGAATTTTCACTTCTGACATATTTAGCTTTTTATTTTACCATAAAAATTAAAAAACAACTTATGGTAGAATATTGTATATAGTCATCCTACCTAAGTAACTATAAAATTTCATCAATAGGGTATGTCAGATAATGTGTTAAATGAAGGATGTAATATCTCAGGACATAAAAAGATTGTGAGTTAAATAAAATAAGTAAAAATAAATGTTTTTTTACTTGATTCTTTTTTGTGACATATGCATTACTATATCATTATTCAATTGTGATGAAACTTTAGTGAGTTATTGCATTCACACTCTCAAAGGTTTCATGGGATAGTACAACTACTTCATAGTAAAGTAAAAAGTTTTATATGTAAGAAGTGAAAATTTATATATAATGTGCTTGTAATCATTATATTGTTATAGTTGAACAGTTAGATATTTGATTGGCTTAATAGTTTAAATGACTTTGCCAAGCAGTTAGTGGTTTTAGGTTGATTAGAATCCTGATGGTTTTAGTAAGTGGTTAGGTCTTAGTTGAATTTATAAGTTAACTAGTTTTGGTTAGGTGTTAAGAGTTTTTGGTTGTTTCATTAAGTTTAGTTTATGTTTACCAAGAAGTTGTTAATTGGTTAATTTTGGCATGTTTGATGGTTTAATCTATACAGTTTATAGTTTATCTTTGATATAAATCTAAAATACTTAATTTGAATCATTTGTTTATTTACCTGAGCAATGCCAAGTAATACCACATTTTATTTATAAAATTTATATATAATAAAAAAGCATGTGTTCATGTATGTATGATGCTATTAATCTGGTTGGCTAGTGGCTTTGCTTTGTAATGCATTGAATTTGTAGAATGGTTCTTGTTTGTTAAACAGTGACCATGCTCTAAATGTGCATTAAATAATAAGTACTTAAAATGTTAAAGAAAAAAAGTAAAATTACAAAAAGACTTAATTTCATTTAATCTTTACATAGTTGCAAAAAATATATCTATATATAGTTATATGTTATATAGGGGAGGATACCCCAGTGGTAGAATAGGGACCTTTACCGCTGCCTCCCTGAGTTTGATTCTGGTAGAGGAACTTTGGGTAGGGGACAACTATGACTGTGTTGGTGTTGCACACCAATGCCCTGAACTGAGATAGTGAATAGCAAAGGCGGTCCATGGAGTTTCTGGCCTATCATATGCCATGCATGGAAGTTTTCCAGATTTTATACTCCTTTCCCATTCATATGATTTCCCATCAATTGGTGCGGTATCATCCCCAGGTTGGCCCACCTCAGATAAAATTTAAAGTTATATGTTATATATAGATAACTTAAAACTGATATTTCAAGAAAAAGTTAAAAACTAAAAATAAAATGATGAGCTAACATAGCTATCAAATTTACTTAAACTATTGTGCTTCTGTGTTTAATTTGGTTTTTCTTTGGACTATAAGATGTTAAGCTCTGCATTTTATGTAGTTTTCATCAGGTTCAATTTAAGTGCTTACACCCTAGTGCCATGAAAGCAGCAAATGAGATTTAGACTGGCCTGACATTCAGGGTGTATGAGCACTCAGAGGGTAATCCAGAATGCCAAAGGCACTGCTGCTTGAATGACTTAAAGTTGGGATGGAAGGTGGGCAAACCATGAATGGCAATTCAAGATGATGGTAAGAAGAAAACTAGCACACAGCCATGTAGTTGCCCCTATGGAGCTGTCAAAATCTGAGGATTGCTCTCTTGATCAATTAAGTCCTGCACAATAAATTGGGCTGAAATTTGGCCAGTGGATCCTTAATTTTTCCTGTTGCTTACAGTTTTAAAAACCATTTAAAAATGCAATAGGCATATGAAAATGGCTCCAACCTTTCTGGCTGATTTTGGGTTTAATTTTCCCCTTGTAATTGGGAACTTCAGCCAAGGCAGGCAAAGTTGCAAGCTGTGGATCCTGATATCCCAGCTTTCCAACACTCTCCAAAAGTGACTTTAGATACAAATAAAATGAAGATATAATAAAATAGATTTTTATTAAACTAGATTATTTGATAATAATTCATTAGGCCAGATGCTGGTATTTATACCTCTAAAGATCTCCTGGCCACATTCCAGCACAAAATTTCAACAGCTATTTTACCACCTCAGTATGGCCTACAACTGAAACCTTTTCTTAGGTTCATTGGTGGCAAAATACACTCAATATTGGGAGAATTCCAGGTACAAAAATTGCTATAAAAGCATGCAAAATTGTCCTAAGATCTTCTGGATTTCATTTTCATCATACTGCTGATAAAACACACCCTCTGTGAAATTTTGGCCTCAATTGAAGTAAATGACGCACCCCTAATCAGGACATCAGCAGGCCTCTTCCTTGATAGCACTAAGTAACCCCTTTTGGGCAGTCCACGTAAGTGCTATCATGCTGATTATGCAGATTGACATATGAATTTTAGCACTAGGGTGGAAAAGTGATTACGTTGTTCATTTGTTTAATTTGTCCATGGGACTTTTAAATGTAACTTTGGGCCATTCCTGAATAATTTTGTATACAAATTTCATAATATTGGTCACAATTATTTTTTGACTAGTTGCCAAGGATTGGGGCAGAGATAATTGGCCCAACTGAGAGAATGTATTCGGCCTGAGCTGCTGATAGAATAATTAATTAAATTGACATTAAGTTGATCAACTTGGCCAAGTAGTTGCAGAGAAGGTTAACCTAGATGTGTGGGGATATTCAGCATGAGCTTTAGTAATATAATTAAATCTATGTAGCAATAATTGTCCCAAGCCATGTTATTGTAAAGGTTTAATTAGATTTTAGTTCAATAATTAGGTGGGAAATCGGCCCAATCTTTAGGTTGTCAAATGGTTTATTTTCAAGTCAACCAAAGAATTTGACAGGAGCCAACAGACTTGTACAGAAATCCTGTTTACTATTTCAATGGGGCTGGGTTCCACCGTAGGGTTGTTGGCAAGAGGGTGGGTGGCAGGATTGCAAAATCTTGACCAGCAGAGAGGTAAAACCTCTAACATGAATGACAGATTCTTATTACAAATAGCTTCAGCAAGCAGGAAGTGTTTAAGGATGCCCTGAGTATGGTATTTCCAGTCCATGATAGTAGGCAACATTTTTATTATAATGGCCATAATGGACTAGTCATTATGCAAAATACAGATCATTTTCAGGGATGGGCTTTGCAGTGGATACCAAGTAAAAATTTTCAAAAATGTAAATATTCAGTGTGAGGGTTTTTATTGCAAAATAAGATAAAGAATTGACTGACAATCATATCTGTTGGGCATGATTGTTTCAATAACTCAGTTGCTTAGGGAACAAGATGGTACGCTTGGGTGTGAGGCATCTATTTTCTGACCTATAATGACAGAACTTGAGTGAAAAACTATTCAAACTGATGTGACCATGTTGGCAGAATATTAAGTTGATGTTAATTCAGCCTCTGGAACCCAAATCACATTTTTATTGTGATTGTGCCTGCTTGATTGGTAGTATCTTGCTTGATGGGTGGCAGGAACCTCCCAGGGACTTTCATATAGGAATGGTCCCAATTGGTTGGAAATTGGATTCAGAACATGAAGCCCTACCACCCCCAGTCTCTTCAGTTCATATACTTTTTTTTTTAATTTTGGCAGAACTGGGCCTCACACAAAAGGGAAGGGTTCATTTTTCTTTGTTGATCTGGTGGAACTCAAACTTGGCATCAGGGATGAGATCACTTTATTCTTCCTGTGTTGGTCCCTTTCTGCTGCAACTTTGGTGCAAACCATCTTAATACACTGTATCAATATGCCACTCATTAGAACAGGAATGGGTAGAGGGGCCTTCAGGGGGTAGGCTGTAACACACTGCTCATCTACACATGGGCAAGGTTGCCCTGTGTGATAAAGGGGACGGCCAGCCTCTTTGGGCCCTTCTTGGTGAGAAATGAGAGTGCCCTGGTCTAAGCACAAGGGGCGCTCCCCCAGAATTAAATTAAGGTATGTTAGCTTGACTAATAACTGTCCATTCATCTCTATAGATAACTACTTTAATTTATTTTTCTTATTATGATTATAAAATACCTGTTTAAGAATTTTTTCTAATTTATAAAGTATCTGTGCCAAGTTAGGCTGAAATTGGTTCAGTGGTTTAAAGTATGATGTGCCATATATATTTTGATTTTATATATAGAGATGTTTTGGTTAACAGTTCAGGGGTATTTGATTATTCCAAAATGGTCAATTTAAATTTACTGAATGGTTAGTGCTTTTTATTCAATTCATTAGATCCAATAGTTTTGAGTAAGTGGTTGGTATTTTTATTACTTTGATATCTAGATTAGATTTAGCTGAGAGTTGGTGATTTTGATTAGATAATAAAGCTTAATTTTAAAAACTTTCTTTTACCACTCAAAGTCACTTTTGAGCGATTTTAAATTTAAAGTTTTATTTATCCACAGCCGTCTGCCCAAACCTATTCTTTGATGTCCTTGGCTCCGCCGCCTGCCACCCCAGTGTGGGTAGCAGTGCACTCCCACCTAGCGTTTTCCGCCCCGCGGGCAAGTGCATTTGGACGGGCTCAAACAGCCCGCCCACTGCTTCCAACCGTTTTGTCCCCCCACGGGACTTAGCGCTCCGCCTGGCGCGCGTCCACCCTTCTCGCCCCCATCCTCTCGCCCTCCCTCGCTCTGCCATTCGCTATTGCCTCAGAGTGGACTATGGGCGTTTGTTCTCATATGCTGATAAGGCAATTATTGACCTAGCCACTGCGGCCTTTGCGCCAGCTGGCTTTATAGACTTCCGCCATTTTAAGGGCTACTTTGACATTGGGTTCCAATCTGAGGAGAATGCTGAAGTAGCAGCACAAACTCCTCTAATTTATAAAAAAAACCCCATTCCCACAACCCATACTCGCCTCCCTTCAGACACCACGCTAGTGGTATCCTTTGCAAATCTCCCATCCCACCTTCCACCCCAGGTTTTGTATGACCAGTTGGTCGCGGGGCTCATGGCTTATGGCACTCAGCCCAACCTCATCTTTGCCATTCCATCTGGTGCGAAGCGCCTTGCTGCTCCTCAGGCAACAGCCACCATCATACCACACCACCCTACCATAGCCCAACAAATCCCACCCCGCGCTAGTGTGGCTGCAGCGCCTGATTATTTCTTTTGGGCTCAGGTCGATAAAGTTAGGCAGATTTGTTCCCTCTGCTTTGGCCTCGACCATGCAAAAAGAGTGTGCCCTAAGGCCAAATCCGCTGATGTAGCTTCTGAGCCCCCCTCTGGAGGTTCAGTATGGGGCACTTTGCTGCCCCCTCCCACCCTCCAATCTCGTTCAGTGGGCCCACATGGAAATCAGCCCCACCCAAAACCTCCATCCTCACTCTCCCACCTAAATCTACGCCAGCCAATCAGAGCAATGCTTGGACCAACATTCGCACCCGAGCAGCTGCCCATTCGCCCAATCCTACCCACTCAATTTAAACGCCACTATTCCAGTGAACCAAAATCCATGGGATCTATTGGCTGAAACTGACGAATCAGGTAATATCCTCATTAGTAAGCATACAGGTCAACCTCTCTGCCATGGCAATTATGGTCAGGCAGAATTTTTCCTTCCTGACTTCGATGAAACCCCTACCCCTCGCCATTTCGCTCCTCTACCCAATACAGCCCCCTTCCAAAGTGACCACCAGCTCGCCTTAGCTGCGGTGGCCTCTCCTCATTGCCCAAAACTACGCACCGCGGTGGCCCAGTCAGTGGCTCAGCTCCAGCATGGCCTGCCCACCCTCTTCTTCCCCCGACTTCCCTGAATCTCCCTGCAGTTACAACTCAAGACTATTCGATGATGCTGAAGTTTCTGTTATGAATGTCACAATGATTGCTTCATTCAACCCCTCAGCCAAAATCACCCGCCACAGTATCTCCCTTTTCACCCAACTTCCTGAAGCCCACAAAGAAGCTGAAGTTCTCCTCTCAGCTTTTGTTGAAACACTTTCCCATCATTATCTTGATGCGGAAGTGGAAAACTCCTACTACGCTGACCTCAGCCCCCACTATGCGGATGCCCCAACGCCCTGGCTCTCTGCTCTGATCTGGTACTGAAACCAACATCCCTTGATCGAGGTGGGTCTTTCTGAAAACCAACCCCCCAACCCTCCTCACCCTCTGCCATGGTGGGTTAGCAGTTTCTGCTTCCCACCTGGTTAGTAGTCTGCTTTGTCATTTAGAGTGTTGTGTTTGGTACTGTCTGTCCCCTGGTCGGCATACCTCAAATAAATTGAAAAAGTTATATATAATATGTAAAACCAATATATAAGATACTAATAGTAATTGGTATACCATTTCATCTGAGTGTTTTGGTATTATGTGGTTGATTTAATGGCCAATGAATTTGCCAAGTGGTTTCATAGTTATTTGGATAATAGTGATTTTTGGGTAATTAAATAAACTCTATAATTTCAAGTAAGTAGTTGTTGGTTTATGGTTAATATGATAATTTAATTTCTTTTTGGCTGTGTGGTTTTTAGTTGAATTAATAGGTTGGATGGTTTTTAAGCTTATCCATGGCCATCCAACAATATATGAAGCTAAAAATAACGATTTTAATTTTCTGGTAAGAAAAAAATAACAAAATGGTATTACTGTAATAAAGCAAGGGGATATTGATATATTAATAAAATTTAACAGAGGGGTATAGAGGCCAACTTGAGCTCTGTTGGTAGAGTCTATTCTACAATAATGCTTTAGGTAACTTGATATCTGTATAAAGTAACGTTTTGCCAAAATATTGCTTTAACTTAGAGTTGAATTTGGTAGGGTATATTCTTGTCTTCGAAGTTAGTTGTTCTTAGTTACCTGGTTGATCTGGCTAATAAATAGACCCAAGCACCGCCAGGTAACTCCGCTAGTATATACTAAAGTTAGCAGTGGCCATCTATTTTAAATTTTAAATTTATTGCGGGGAAGGCCAACCATGGGACGGGCACTTATGAATATGACTCAGGAAAACAAACTTAATACCAGGGGAGGCACCCCAGAGAAGCGATGCTATCTCTTGTTGCCAGCGGGAACGCCACTTATTGGGAGGGGGAGGGAACGTGTGAAGGGGACGTAGCCACTACTGAGCACGTGTGGAGGAAGGGGTCTGATTTGATGAACCAGACTGGGAACCAGGAGGAGACCAACCGTTGGCAACGTGGTGGGAGCTATCCAAACATCCACACTTGAAAGTGGTCCACCAAATGAGACCGGAATCTGTGGACAGCTTAAGGGATGGTGGGGATGGAGCCAGCGATGGCATCCAAGACAATCGTGTGGATAGTCCACATGGCGATTGCAACCACCAGGGCATGGAGGAAGGTGGGAGGGGGAGGCCATTGATGAAGTAAACATATCTCTTGAGAGACTGAAGGGATGCGTTTGATTTTGACCTAGCAGACGTTGGACTTTGCGCCATATCACTTTAGAGGTGGGGCACTTCTCCAGGCGGTGGAACAGCGTTCCATACTGGCCACACACAACACAGGATGAGTGTAAAGCGTTAGAGCGCTCAGCTGTATGATACACCCGCCTCAGGCAGTGCCACACATGGGAGCGAACTTGAGGCTGCAACAGAGGATGGTGTGCGTATTTCCAGATAGTCTTTTGGGTCTCAGTTGAGTAAGGGATGTCCATTATGTCCAGGTAGTCCACCCTGGATAGGACATGGGGTCGAATGGGGATCACGCCATCATGGATGGGTAGCCCCTGTAACTCTTGTGTGAACTGAGGAGAGGGGCGGCCTCTTTAGGTTGTATGTCCGCTAATACGAATTCTCCACTCTGCGCTTCACATGGAGAGTAGGATTCGTTTGTAGTGGGTTTTAGTCCCGTGAGGACCTGTGGCCAATGTGTGTGATGCGAGGTATTTCATCAGGGAGTGGGGGTTCGATGGATTGTTGAGGCCCAAGGCTCAGGAGAAGTTGGAGTGGGCCGCGCGGGACCAGTGTTGGGATGGGAGTGTAGGGGCGGTGACAGCCACGATCCAAGTGCCCAGGATCTTGCCAGCATGGGCTTTCAAGTCAAGCAGGCCCATGTACCCTTGATGATGAGGGCCAAACATGACCTCTAGCCGTACTGGTGGAGGGCGGCCTGACCAAAGCCATTCTTGCAGCAAAGCATACAGGGATTTGAAGAAGCTTGGTGAGAAGGGGATGGCGTGGGCTCCAAACCAGACTTTGGATAGGAGCATAGAGTTGGCAAGAACAACCCTGCCAGTGAGGGTAGTAGGGTGGGCTCTGAGAGAGGCGATTTGCTTCGTCACATTGTCCAGTATATGGCATTCTATTACTGCTGACACATATCCGCCTGCCTCCATCCACACGCCCAAATGGCGCACCGGTCCTATGGTAGGACGTGGCATGAAGGGGAGCACCAGTGGAGCGGTGTGTGTTGAATTAGTAAGGCGTGGACTTGGGCGAGCAGATGGGCCGGGTTGGGAACTGATTGCTGGGGCCCAGCAGTTCTGAAACCGACTAAGGAGGATGATTTCGGTTATGGAGGCGTTCAGTGCCACATTGCATACCCAGGAATATTCCTGGATGAGGGCTTCAAGTGCGCGTGCATCTTTGCTATTAGACACCCCCACCACGCAATCATCTGCAAATGCCATCATCTTGACTGGGGTTAGGCCTGGCACATGGACCCCAGTGAGTTGGGCATTCACATTTCGCAGTAGCGGGTCAAGGCTGAAGTTGTATAAGAGTGGGCTGAGGGGGTCCCCTTGTCGCAGGCCCCTTTGAGGGTGGACTACTTCCGTTAAGAAGCCTGGGCCATGCACTGCCATTGTCGCAGATTCTGTGAGCAGCATCACCCATTCTATGAAGCGGGGAGGTAGGCGGAATTTTTGGAGGCAGGCCCTAAGGTATTCCCAGTTTACTCTATCATAGGCCTTTTGTTGGTCCAAGAATACCAGTGCCCCAGAGGCTGTGGACTGACATGCATTAGCCACGGAGTGCACGTTATCCCAATTCGACCTTCTGGGGATGAAACCAAATTGTTCTGGGGAGATGGTAGCAGATGCTACAGTCCCTAAACGGTTAGCCATGTTTTTTTTAAAATTTTGGTGTCTGTGTTTGTTAGAGAATGGGGCGCCAGTTGGCTAAGTCAAGCTTATCCCCTTTCTTGAAGAATGTGACAGTAAAGGCCTCATGTCCTCCTGGTAGGAGGCGCATTTCCAACAGGCTTTGGTTAAGTGAGGCTAGCAGCAATGGGGATATATGTTTGAAATAATTTTTGTAGAACTCATATGGAATGCCATCTGGGACTGGGCATTTTTGGTTTGGCGCACCGCGAATGGCTGTCCATAATTCGTTCAGAGTAATTAAATTCATTATTTCTGGGTATCAAAAATGGTGCTGATATGAGCTCAGTCGGGAAATTCCGCCATTTCAGCCAGCTGAATTGGTTTGGCTCAGTATAACTCAGAGTAATATTTTTGCATTTTGATTGCCACTTCAGCTGGTGTGTCCACAATGGAATTATCTGATCTTCGCACCTGTGTGCAGGCCATGCTCTGGCGTGGTGTGAAAATTTTTTATAAAGAAGTATGCGGTGCACTTGTCACCTTTAGTGATGTGTGTGTCCCTGTATTGGACACAAACCTGATGTTTGTGTTGCCTTTCAAGTGCATTGAGGTGGGCAGCTGCCTCCTGCCCACTTTCAGCCCCATGCAGGGCTGTATCCTGTGGCTGGAATGTTGGACTCCAAGTGGGCCAATTCCACCAGAGCGCGCGAGATAATCGCTGATGTGGCTTGTGAGCATCTGGAGGAGAGATGGCGATAGTGGCGGATGGTGTCCTCTTTGAAAGTTGCCCATGTGGAAATGGGGTCCACACAAAATGGTGCAACAAACGATTTCACCAAAGTTGCCTCTTCCACCCACGTGGAAAATCCTGGTGACGCGAGCTCGGGGGGCGGATTTTGCACCAATGTGAAGCCTTTTCAACTGTGACAGGTAAGTGGTATTTTACTGAGACCAGTTGGTGGTCGGAGAATTCCATTTTTGTTGTTTTGAAGTGGGAGATGTGGGGTTGGAATTTCGCCGGCATTAGAATAAGGTTGATGTGGGTCATGGACCTTAATTGGCCATTGTGGACATGGGGACACATCATGTTTTTGAGCAGTGGGGCATGTCGCAGTAGCGCATCCATTAACCCAAGGGTGGCTTTTAGAATGCATAGTTCTACGTGACCTTGTGGGGCGTTGGGTGAGGGCAGCCACTGGTCCGTTGGTGAGGTTAGCCAACAGTTCATGTCACCAACTAGGAAAGAATCAGGGGGTAACAGGAGGGATTTGACCAATGAGAAAAATTCCTAACGCTCGTGTGCACCATTTGGGGCATAAATGTTGACAATTGTGTGTGCAACATCAGCCCACGAGAAGGTGACGATGAGCACTCGGCCATTTAGGAATGTTTCTGCAGTTGTGAATTTGAAAAAATTATTTTTCTGAATTAGCACCCCACAGTGCTTCGACCAAAAGGATAGGGATGGAAGGAGCATTGTTTTCCAAGCTTCCTCAGAACCTCGTGGACAGTGGGACTCCTGGATGGCCAGGATATCCACGGGTAAATTGTTTTGTAAAAAACTCAGTTTCCTAGCCCAGGAAGGGGAGGCCTTGAGTCCAACAATATTCAGCATCCCTAGAGTGAAGGTTTCCCCCATCGCACCTTAGGTGCGAGGAGGTGGGCCCCTGGGCCCACCAGCCTCCTCAAGTTCCCCACGGGCTTTCACAGCAGCGCAGGTGTTAGCAGCAACGCTATCAGGGTTTTTGTTAATTTTTGCGGAAAGAGTCACGTTGGCTTTAACCTTCACTTTTTGTTTTCCCGACGTTGGACGAATTTTTTGCGGTGCGGATAAGTTTGATGCACCGTCAAGTGGGGCAAAAAAATTTTTCATTTGGGATGGGTCCCAAGTCAGCTTTGACCGGAGCTTGGGTGCAGCAATTGGGTGAGATTGAATCTTTCATCAGATCCTCAGATTGAGTGGCCCGCTCAGCATGGGCCTCCCAATCTGATTGGGTGATGGATTCCCAAGTCACTTCTGCCACAAAGGTCTCCATGTCCTCCTGGCGTTGTGAGTATGGGATAGTTGTGGTGGCCTTGGCTGCTTCCTTGGCCGCGGCTCTATGGGCCTGCTTGGCCTTCTTCCACTCCTGCGGGGAGATGGGCTTTACCAATAGGTAGCAGCCTTGTGCTCCCCACGGGAAAGCCTCCTTGGTGCTTGCAGTTGGTTCATAGTGTGCCTCTCCACTGGCCATGGCCGCCGAGGGGTGCTCTTGGAATGTGATGCCATCCTTGATGGGGCATGCGTGCGCCTTATGGCTGAATGCATCACAGTGGGTGCAAATGGGGGGCGCGCTGTCCACGGTTACCCGGAATGAGTGGGTGGTGTGCCCTGTGATATCAATAAAAGTGGAGTGCGGGATCTGGGTTAGGTCCTTCGCGATCTCCTCAGTTGGGGTCAGAACTGTGATGGCTTTGCCGGTGCACAGGTGTGGCATCAGCGTGAAATGTTGCATTTCAAAAGATTGTACTTCACCATATATGGCAAGACCATTTTTCAAGTGTTGCTCCAAAATGTCATGTTATACCGTAGTTGGCAAAAAGTCAAACGTGAGGAAAATTTGGTTTGATTTTGTCCATCTGGTGCATTTGGTTTCAATGACCCATTGCCCTTCGGGGAGGTTGACCACTATGCGCACCACTGCAGCCTTGTCTGCTGCTTTTTTGCTTTCAAAACCTAGGTCCAGCCAACCATGTGACATGGAGTGAGGTGCAACGTACACCGCGTCAGGAAAATTTTGTGTACATCTTCACAAAATTTTTCCCATAAGGCCATTTTTTGGATGTCCAGATACACATGGACTCTGAATTCCACCGATGAAAGTGGCTGGGAGTGTGGCGTGTTGGTGTACTGGTTGCATCATGCTTGCCACGCGAGTATTTCTGGGGAAATTGTGACCGCCAGTTTTTTTAGATTTTTTTCTATTCCGCCAGATTCTCCGGGGCATTTTCAAACGTTAGAGACTGCAGGCCTTCCGCCTGCTCCTCTTGCCTTGCTTGCCCAACTGCTCCCTGACATGGGCGCAGACTAATCTCCTCTATGAGATTATCAAACTATATTTAGTCTTGAATTGAATGGGTTGCAAAAGTGTTTGCAACGAGAAAGAAAAAGTTCAGAAGAGATTTAATTATAGCAGTGGCCATCTACAATACTTAGGATTCATTTATTAAAGCAAAATAAAGTGGAGCCACTAAATCCACCACTATACATTTTTTTGTTGCATACTCCTCCAAAATTACTCATTCAATCTCCACCAAATTTTACAGGTACATTATATATGTATTCCAGGGTGAATATTCTTTTTTGTGAATATTAATCAACTTTAAGTTAAAATACTTTCATTTTTCAAAGATTGGTCAATTTCAAGTTAATTAATCATATAATTTTGCAAGATCAAAACCCTTTAATACAATAGTGTAATAAGACCAAAGCTAATTATCCAATCTACACCAAACATTCTATGTACATTCTGTATATATTTAGATAGTATACTCTATCTTATTTGTATCCAAATCTGATAAGTGTTTTTAGCTTATTAGCAATTAAAAAAGGCAACATAATCATTGGTGATTATTAGTTATGTAACCAGGCTTTTAGTATCTAAGATATTGTAACAAATATTTATCAGTTTAATACTAATAGAAACAGCACCTTGGTGTAGTAGCATACTAAATAATACAATATAATACAACACAGCTGAGAAATGTATTAATATAATTCAACAATTTAAGAATCTAGACACTTTAGTCATTTTTGACAATTAAAAGCCTTATGACTGGGGATATGTCCAAAATATGAGCAATAAAATGATGTCATAGTGTGATGAGCTTTAAGTATTGTAGACGTCCACCATTAAGTCCAGTATTTAGGGGATGGAAGGCAAGTCAGCAATCTCTCTTTTACACATAAACTTTACTTTTTAAATCCCAAAAAGTGAACTGGTAAGAAGTTTTAAACAAAAAATTAGTTTTCACCTATTGCACTTTAGTTGTGCAATTCTCACAACTTTCAGCAGCTCAAGTTAGAAATAGGAATCCTGCCTTACTGAGCTAAGCTTATAGAGTCATCATCCCACAGAAACTAGATTTTAATATCAAAAACTACACCGCATGTGGTTAATCCAATTGGTGGTGTGATTCACCAAATTTAATGTAAAAATGTCAGCAATGCTGTCTTAGTGCACCCTAATGACTTGGCAACTAACTCTGTAATCAACGCAATGCAGAATTATTCAAATTTAAAGGGGAACCCATTACCCCATTTTGGTATCTAAGCCACAGGTGGGTCAGGCAGCTGCTCTGGCTATCTCTATATCCTGCCAGCCGGAAGGTCCTGGTCAAAGCTAAGACGCCAATGAGCCAACCCATAAAATCTTCTGTTCCAGGCCAGGGACCCCAGTACTGGGGAACCACTCCCTTCAGCCCTCCCAGCACCCTCATCTACTGTGGGGATTGTTAGATTTTGATGGTTGACTCAAAAATAAACCCTTTAAGAGAAACATCAGTATTGATAGATTACTCCCATTGATGGATCCTTTGATCTTTCCCAATTTTATCTATATAATCTGTTAAATAAGATTAGCCTCAAAAACGCCTTGATTGCGTCTAAACAACTTGATTATTGTAGCTAATAATCACTATGATATAATAGTATTATGGCCAATTATGGGACCCACTTGGGTGAATCAATTGGGTTTACAGCTTAAGCATAATTGCAATTTTGAATGCAACGCAATTAAACTTAATGAGTACTAAATTTTATGAATGTTGATCATTGTAATTGGCACAATAGTACTTGCACATGGATGGCCTTAATAAGGAAGTAACTAGTACTATTGAGAGGTCTTCTGATGTCCCAATTAGGGGTGCATCATTATTTAAATTACATATATTCTTTTCCCTCATTTATTGTATTTTTTTCAGCTGTATGACAAATCATAAACAAGCTAGTTAAAAGGTGAATATACACTGCTGAGGTGCTAATATAATGCCTAAAATTCTTGCCAATTTTGAGAGTAGTAGTGCCTCCAATCAGGATGAAACACTGCAATTAAGTTAATTCAAGGGCCAAATTAACTTGAGATTTTTAATAACCACTTCCATAATCCATAGCAAATTGGCATGGCTTCAATGAACTAATCTAATAGATGAGTATGGCCAGGAGGTGCCCTAGAGTTATATAGTACTGGCGCCTGGCCTTAAAATAAAATCATCATCTTACCATATAATCAACTTTCCCGTTTTTATTGTCTTCTATTAATTCTATTTCATATTAGGAAGTGTAGACAAGCATTAGGGGGAGCTTGTCATTAGTAACTGCGTCAGGAGAGTTCCCAATTAAGATAGGAAAAATACCCAGAAGAGACCAGAAGAGTCAAATATTAATGTTTAGCTTTGTGAGCTTTAGAACGGTTAGGAAATACTGAAAGACACAGCAGAATCGAGGATATTTTGGCTAAAACTCTTCCTAACTATCAAAGCAGGAGTATTTGATAAGTAAGTAATTCACAAAGCTTACAATTCATGCTAACTAAAAATCACATTACACACTTAATTATTAATCAATCTGGATACCATGCAGAAGCTGCCATAAAATATGATGAAAATGATATGGAAACCAGTGAACAAGAAATCACTGAGTACTTTAGCACTTCTCACCAAAACACTGAGGATAGTACTTTGTACTCCTTAGATCTCATCACGGTGGGAGAAGAGCATGTGGACTCAACAGGACCTATTGAGTTCACCTTGGACAGTGTGAAGGATATGGAGACCCTCTTTTATGGGTACAGAATTGGTAAATTTCAGGTGGACCCATCCTTTGGTATGTTTTATTACCTGAATGATCATGCCTTCAAATTGGAGATGTATATGTGAAACCAATAGGAAACAATGGCAACTCTGGCCAGACGCCTCACTAGTACACAAGCAACCAATGAGTTCTTGTAAGCTTTGTACAACCATACATTAAGCACTAAGGGATTCTGGCTCAGCAGAATCTAGAGCTTACAGAGATATACAGAGTTCAAGAGAAAGAGCGATCTTCCCACACTACCTACTGGATAAGCTAAATTCCAGCTTCACCAAAGTCAGAAAGGCTATATCAACAATAAAGAACATGTCAACGATGCCCATATAAGATCAAATACTTTGGAAGAACAACTCAATGAAAAATTTTCGGCAATTGCAGCCAAGATTCTCACTTATTATGGATTGACCAGTGAATGGGTCCATAACATCAATAAACGCTGCCAGAAATTGGAAAATTACGCTGAATATCTGTCTTATTAGACTGAACGTCTGACTAAATATGCCACTTCTGCTTGCAGAAAACATCTGGATTTGAAAGCAATGAACGTTTGTATCAATGAATATGCCTGAACTGAGCTGGGCATTTTATAAAAAGGTGTTGAGGATCTGGCTGCCATGCCAGTAAGGCCAAATTACAAGGATAATTTCGCTCAAATACACAAAGAATTCTTGAAACTCCAATCAACAGCATTGTCCGTGCAAGCTAAGAATTTCAAACTTGTTAAGGAGAGGCAAGAGCTCCAAACCTAGCTATTGGCAATGAATGACCATGCTGCTGATCTGACCAAAGATTTTTAGCATATATTGGCTTCTCAAATTGCATTTGATAAAGAACAGTGAGAGCCTTGAGAAGGAAAATGATTCTCTAAAGGGAAAAGTTGCAATTGTTCAATCAGTCCTCAAGGGTGGAAGAGTAGTAAAACCTCTAAGCATTTGGGCAGAAAATGATAGGGAAAGCTACCAAGGCCCAGATATAGGAGTCCAAGCTTAGCAGTTCAGAACAATTCCATAAATCAGAATCTTCAGGGGTTGAGACAGATGCTGAAATGATATATCAGAAGTTTGTTCTATGCTCAAAATTCTGGCTTATATGTTCAACCACAGATAACACTCATAATGAACGTGGACCAATTCTAACAAAAAATTCCCCAATATGTTTGAACTCCAGACAATGTGTAACTCCTCTAGCTGATTCTGGGCGTGATGACTTTAGCCCTTAAACTTGTAAAGTTTGACAAATACGGTTTTGTACATTTGTTTCTAAAATTGTTTAAAAAAGCTGGAAAAATTTACTTGAGGGTTATTATTGGCAACAACCCTAGTAACCTTTTTACTGAAAAGGTTCAGTTTTCATGTGCACTTTGTTGCGTTGTATAATATTTTAGATTATTGTTTAATAATAGTAGTACGACTATTATCCATAGTTGAGTATGAATTCTTATATCTCGGCCCAACGCTCAGCTAGTATTCCCAATTAAATACTGGTGATGTTGTGATTGTGGGGATTGTTCCCTCGTTCTGTCCAACCCAATCTTCGCTGAGATTCCCTGGTGACAGTCTCCTCAGTTTAACACACAGTTGACAGCAATCCCCAATTATGTCTTCTTCTTCTCTAGAGCTCCGCTCAGAGCTTTATTTTTTCTCTAAGAGTCTTCCAATTATTGCACACAGCATTAAAATCCTTGAGAAAAATAGCACAATGGAAGCTGATGATAGTTTACTATACCATCTAGTACTAAAAAAATGATAGTTTACTACTTAAACTATATACCAGATGAAAACAAATAAACTATATAACTCTGTTCTCATAATTACTGTTCTTTATGATAGTGAATCCTAGGGAATTTATAGTGGGGATTCAGTCATATAACATTCAGTTGAATCCTCTTTAAAGAAATGGCAGCTGTTGCTGTTGAATCACCCATCCTCAACTCAGAAGCGATGGTCTTCCCCATCCTGGCTAGGATTCCATCATTGGACATCCTTGAGACTCAAATGGAAAGAGTCAGAAAACGTGTCCCTAACGTTTTCTCTTGATTTAAACAAACCAACCATATTTGGCTAGCGACCTGCTTAGGTAATGGGACTTATTACCCATTGAGGTAGGTCACGCACCAACTGATCAATTCGCTAGTTGCAGGCGGCATCACTCGCCTCACAACTTTGCTATTCATTCCCAATCAGTTGGTGATGAAACCTAACCAATCTCAATTGGTACACCTGATAGTTAATCACTGTCAGATGCCCCTATTTCGTCAGCAACTCCACCTAATGAGACCTCAAGTATTTTTTTGGATTGATCCTGACAGATATGACCAGGCGAATATCCCAAAAATCCCCCAAACATAATTACTCTGAAACTTGGGACAACCAATTTCTAATTCACTTAGCCTTAGGGAATTTTCCCCTAGCGATTCCTGTTAATTAGCAGGCTGGGAATATGGGCAAAAATCCCAACACATCCCCCCTCTTGCCTAGATTTCCAGCGAGAAAAGGACTGGGGCATGAGAACACCACTTTGGACACCTGGTTAAATACTACATTGGTTCAAGCAGAGTACCTCGTCAACACTCAATGCTGCTTGGGACAACCTTCAGCATATGTCGCTCTTCCTCTTTCTCCTCGCTACCCCTTCTCAGAGCACAGTCCCCACAATCTACTGTCATGCAGGGCTGATCAATTTGCTCATGACAATGTTAGTCCCAGGATCTGGGTTTCCCCCATTAGGGCATATGACCTGCTGAAATATTCAGAATACTTGGTCTGGCGTCCTTGATTTCCTGATTTTATCCTCGTCCTAGACAGGAGACTCTTGCCATTGATGTTTGTTTTGTGGCTCAATTAAGGATACTTGTTTTTATTCGCCCTGGTTATTTTTCTCATATCCTCTTGGCTCAAGTCATTCCTAATCCTTCTCTTGGAGAGCTTATCTTATTAATTTTGAGATTAATTTCCCCATAATTGGAGCTTAATGGATTATAGAGTGCATAATGTCAACTTACATATAATTCTGAAATCCCCCTCTCGTCCATCTCATATGTCAAATTCTGAGTCACAATACCAGCAGATTCTGAATAGTTTTTCTGATCAAGACCTTTGGCTCTTTCAGCAGATGAGTCAGGATTCTCGGCAGAGCCTCTTCTATGGTCCTTCCAGGACTCATATGCCTAGTCTGGCACCAGCAGCTAGACCTTCCATCTAATTACCAGAAACAGTAACTAATCCCTCTGAAACCAGGCTTGCAATCATTTTGAACAACTCTCAGCTGATTCTCTATCTGCCATCGATTCTAGAAATGGATTTTGAAACTCTTCTGGATTCAGCTCCTTTCACTGATGCACTGACCATCATTGTAGATGCTAAGGAGATTATGCCATTTGCTCTTGATTGTTCATTTCTTGCCAGGTTGGACCTGCTTCCTGAGTTCCTCTTCTGACTCAGACTGTATTACAAACCCGCTGTTATGGCTACCAAGCCCACTTTCAGTAATAGTATACATTTTGAGTTCCCCTACGCTGAACTCCATGCCCAAGTCACTGAGGCTTTGTCCCCTAGCACTGAATCCCTCTGATCTTGATAACATCCTGGATTGGGATACCGCCGCTTATGCTCATCGCTTTGTTGGCCAAGTTCATCAAAGTTGGTCCACGAAGCTTCCAGCCTCACCCTGGTTTCACCGCTCATTCAGCTTCAGCTTCTGAGAAGCCCATAGTTGTCACTTGCAGGATGCCATACGCTCCCTGCATGACTATCTCTTTGCTAGCACTTCCCATTAATATCTTCCGCTGATGGCTTTAATAAGGGGCATGATTTGGCAACCCCTGTCAAGCATCCCTTGTTTGTTGCTGGCCCATATGTCTGGTGGTCTTGATGAAGCCCATTTTCAGGCGCTCAAGTCTAATCTTCTGGCTTCATTACCATATCGGGATTACTCCAGCCTATTCATTAATTGCCTCTTCTTATAATGTTGCTTTCCTCCCCACTCTGGGGCTTCACGATTGGCTTCATCCAACATTTCAATTTCCCTTCCCCTAGTCACTTTCTCGCAGGGCTCTACATCCGCTCTAAGAACGTAGTTTTGTGTAGGTCTAGCCCTTGCTAGCATCCAATAGCACATTTTTTTAATACTAGATGAAGCATCCAATATCACATTGATTTCAATGAGCTGTTCATTCCTACCACAATCCACCCTCCCTCCCCCAAGAGGCGACATAGGCGGAATCATCCCCATATTGAGGACAATTAATAAAAACAAAAATTATGAAATTATATCAATTTTTTCTCTATGCAGTTTATAATCTTTTTTTCCAATATCTTTTATCAATTTTTTATCTTTATTTTTCTTTTTTTCCATGGGAATTGACCTTGTTTTTGTTTAGCGGTCCATCTTTTTATTTTTCCCCTAAATTGGGTCCTGGGTACTTAAACCTGCCAGTTTTCTCTGATACAGAGGTCCTTTTTTCAGACTTAACCATCTAGATTAGTTCATAGGTTCTTTTTGGACTTGCCCTAATCATCAGGACATGACCAACTTAATGGTTCATCAGTCCTTTGGGAACTATTTAATCTTTTTATCACTCCATTGCTTTAGATACTTAGCATGGACTCGATTCACAACTTTTCCATCTAAGAGATTCTTGATGGAGTAGGCATTGGTTGCCATCTTGGCGATAACTTCAAATGGACCTAACCACAATGCATTTAGTTTGTTTCTTCTTCCAAAACCATGCATATCACAATATGCTACTCTTTCCCCATAATGATATTTTGCTAAGGCTGGTCAGTTTTTATCATATGTCAAGTTCTCTCATATCCTTTTCTTCAAAGTTGTATCAAATGCTTGCAATTGCATATCAATCAAGATATTTGTCAGTCAGTTCAAATACTGTTTGGTACTCATCCCTAACGTTGGTTCACCACTGAATATAAAATTGGTGGCATCGCAGCCTTTCTTCCTTACAACAGCTCAAATGGCATCTTTTCTGTCACCATATGATGACTAATATTGTAGGCAAACGTCAACAAACTCAAGTACATTCCCCACACAGAAGTTCTTCCTGCGACTAGCTTCCTCAGCGTCGCGGCCAGCGTTCCATTCACCTGCTCTACCAGTCTGTTCATCTCCAGCTGGTAAGGTACTGACATGACTCCTCTGATACCCATTATCTCATTCAATTTTGGGATCATATGAGATGTGAAGTTGGTCCCATTATTGCTATGCGGGACCAGCGGACATCCATGCTGGTATACTACTTGATCCAGGATGAACCTCGCAGTGCTGATAACGTCTTTTTTCATTAGGGCCTTCATCTCGACCCATCTCATCAGATGGTCAATGGCAACTATAATGTACTTGACTCCCCCTGTGCTCATCATCACCGGTCCCATCACATTGATGGACACCATGTGCCAGGAAAATCCAGGGCAGATCAGTCAGTATCCAGTTGTATTTTCATTTGGTTTGTGCAACTGGCACTCCCGCAACAAGCTAGATAATCCGTGACATTGTAGTTGATGAATTCCCAGTAATAGTACTGGCAAATATGATCAGTTGTTTTCCTCATTTCTCCATGCTCAACAACCTTGTAAGCTGCTTGCACTATAAATGCTCTTTCCGATGGTTTCAGGAATAATAACCACTTCCCATTGATCATCTTAAATACTTGTCCATCCATAGTCTCAGTGTTTTCCATCACTTTCCAAAGCGCACCTTGGATTTATTGGGGCTCATTACCAATTTCTCCGTCGACCATTCTCTGGAATAGCTCTTCTGCTTGCAGGTATACCATCTGGACCGTTGGTAACCATGATAAGCCATCTGCATTCTGGTGAGAAGCCTCTACTAGGTGGACAATCTCGTAATCATAAGCCTGGAGCTTAAGTGCCCATCGGGCCAGTCATCCTTCTGGCTCTCTCAAATTGTGAAGCCAATGCAATGAAGAGTGGTCCGTCACCACCTTAAAGTGCGTTTCATGGATGTAAACCTGAAACTGCTTAAATGCATAAATGACCACAAGGCATTCACGCTAAGTCATGGTGTAGTTCCTCTCAGTGGCTGAGAGTGTATGGCTCACATATGCCATCAGATGTTCATTCCCAAGTTCATCTACTTAACTTAATATGGCACAAATCACTGTCAACAAAGCATCAGTTTGAATAATAAGCTCCCAATCGAAATTCAGATATATCAGAATCGGAGAATCTATTAAATACAAGCATAGCTCATCAAAGGAGTCCTGGGCCTCTTCATTCCAGATGAATTATTTTTAGATCCTTCAATAAATGAAATAAAGGATCAGCTATTGGACGTAGTCCCAAATAAATCTTCTATAGTATCCAACCATCCCAAGGAACACTTTGATGTCTCAGACACTCTTCAGCACAGCTATCCATTCTATGGCTTCTATCTTCTGGGCTTGCAGCTGCAATCCGCTGGAGTTGTTTATGAGTCCCAGATATTCCAACTCTTTCTCAAAGAAGTGGCACTTCCTCAGCTTAATCTTCAGGTTAACAATGGACAGTTGCCTAAATACTTCTTCCAAGTGTTGTAGGTGATCAGTAAACGTCCTACAGAACACTTTTATATTGTTTAAGTATACCAGGACTCATGACAACTTCAAGTCGCTCAATATTGCATCCATAGCCCTCTGAAACGTTGCAGGCGCATTACATAGACCCTGGGGCAGCCTCTTCAGTTGATATAGCCCCTGCGCAGTAATAATCGCGCATTTTTCCTGATCTTCCTTTGGCAAGTCAATCTGCCAATATCCCAAGATCAGATCCATTGCGGAGAAATACTTCACTTATCCCAATTGATCTAGTGCATCATCGATCCTTGGCAGAGGATATGAATCCTTCTTCATAATTTTATTCGGCTTTTGGTAGTCAATCACCACCCAGTTGGAGCCATCCTTTTTCTTCACAATCAGAATTGGACTCGCCCAGGGACTTGACAACGAAACTAGAAGCTTATTCTTCACTAGTTTGCTGATTTTATCCTCCACTACCACTTCAGCAGCTTTCAATCATTGGATCAGTCTCATCCTGATTGGCAAATTTTCCCCGGTGTTGACCTTGTGGATCACGTTTCTGGCGCATCTCAAATCGTGGTCATCTTGAGAAAACACTTCCCAATACTTTTTGAATAGTTTGAGCACCTCCACTTGCTAGCCTTCCAACAGATCAGCGAGTTGCTCTCTATCAACCAATAGGTTGATGCTTTTGGTTACCCCGGCAAGTAATCCCAGCTCTTCAAGAGTCCCAAATTCATGGAATCTTCTCAATTTGGCTGTCAGGATCAGATGAACAGGCGCGAGGATCTGATTTCTCTTGATCTCCAACAGTTTTTCATTTAAATTCACCAGGAGAACTCAAATTTCTCATGGCCCAGCATTATTATCCCAGGAGCCAGCCAAGGCTCCACTATGGACTTCTTCCAGGGGCTTTTGACCTCCCCATACAACAGCCCAGGAATCTCCAATGTCAACCCCATGTCAACTATCATCTGCAATCCTGGCAGTATGGTCCACTCATTCTTGATCCTCAGTAGAATTCCCTAGTTCTCTAGGATTTCCGCCGGCATTTTGCATCACTTCCTACCAACTAATTGGAACCAAATCTGGACAATACCATCATTGTATATTAGATTGATGAAGTTGTTTCTTTGATTCAGCGGAGCTTCACCATCCTTCTAATATACCAATGATTACGGCTGACCCAATATGGTCAACTTATTATCCTTGAAGTTACATTTAACTTCATATTTGCGTAGAAACTCCATTCTAATCAGAATGTCATAGTTTTGGTTGGCCAAAACTATTGCTGGCGCAGATACTACCAATGACCCAAATCATAGTGGCAATGTACTATACGCTCCACAGGAGACGGTGATGTTTGGCCCAACTGTCCCTTATTCCTTATTATGTTCCAAGTCTGGCGAGATCTTCATCCTCTTTACCTGCTTGATCAAGACAGTATTGATGGGTGCACCACTGTTGACAATCACCCTCACTCTTGCTTAATTCACTTGTATGTCTATATATGTACACTTGGAGTATTGCAATATAGTGTTCACTGAGTGAATAGTTGCATTACTAGCCAAATCAAGTGTGTGAATAATTTGCACCAATAAATCAGGAATGATTCCTTTATTGCACTGAGGGGGATTGACAAATTGGCCTCATCTAATCAGACTTCAGATAATTCTTCAGGATTCTTGGTGGTTCAAATCTTGTCTGCCAGTTGTCGGTCCTATGGCTGGGCAACTTCTTTGATTATCTTGGGGTCATGATCTTCGCCCCAGCTCTGGTCATGGCATTTACATCCCAATTGACCACTTGATACAGCTGATTTCTGCTCGTCGTCTATTAACAGATCACTGATATCAATTTCCTTGATCATAATGTCAGGAGGAACAGGCTTCTCCACAGCTCTAGACTGTTCTCTGTCTAGGCTGCGGGCCCTTTTCCCAATTCCTTGGTGGCTGCTGACTCTTTCGCCTGGACCAAATTGATCTGATCCTTTGGCTTCTTACAGTGCACAGTGAAATGTCCTTTCCCACCACATTAATAGCAGACGTTTTCCTTCTTATTCAACCGTCTGAATTCTTCAGGCTTATTCCCTAGCATGGTTCAATTTGGTAGTCTCTTTAGCTCCTTCGTTTCCCTTCATGAGATTCAGATTGCGTGCCAGATTAGATTTGAAGCTTCTATTTGGGGCATCAAATGTCGCTCCCAAAATCTTCAAATTATCTACCATTTGCAAGGTAGTTATTTCCATTGCAAACAAGGAAGACATCATGTGATTTAAATCGTGTTAGGGCCAAAGGGCTGCTTGCAAGGCGATTCTGGCATCAAAGTTGTCCAGTACTTTTGCTTTGACCAGGATCTGTGACTTCTGGTAAAACTGATCCGCGAAGCTAGCTAGAGACTCATCATTATGGAACTGGATTCCCATAAGTTCCTGTTTGCACTTCGACATGTGCGTCAGACTCCCAAACTCTTTCATGATGGCCGCCTTTGCCTCAGCATTCTACCAGCTGTCACCCTCAAGGTGAGTTAACACTAAGTTCTGATAGTCGGTGTCTAGGAAATTAATGACCATCAACGCCTTTTGATGATCCCCATAGCCATGCATGGTCATGTTGAACAGTCAGAAAACGCTATGGCGTTATCCCAATGGAACGTTGGCAATCTTGGCGTTGCCTTAAATTCCTCTGAGTTATCTCTGACCAATTCTCTCAGTTTGGCCACTCGGCTAACTTGAGGAGTGACTTCAGGCGTCATCTCTGAAATGGCAGCAAAAGCGGGCGGCATGTTCCTTGGGGTATTTGACTTCCCAAGTATTGTGCAAGGACTTCTTTCTTCAGCATCGCTTGCCATATCTAGCTCACACAAAAAATTTGTGAGCTTTAAGTTCCTCCACCTGTTTGATTAGTCATTATATATCTGCTCCAAAATTTCTCAAATGAACGCGATCCGCTTCTCACTCCATTTTCAGGTATAAAACCTCTCAAATGAGGTCCCCTTCTTTCTCCTTCAACAAAGTTACTTTCCCAAATAACTCGTTCCTGAAGCTTGCAATATTATCTATCCCCTCCTCCACATTGGCGACTCGTTCCTCCAAGGCCATGAATTCCCAGTGATCTGCTGAGTTTATGCATTCTGGCTCACAGTGGCTAACTCGGCCCACAGTTTGCATAACTTGTCTTTGTACAACTGACTTTTAAATTCTTCAACTCAACTACCCCTGTAGTGAGCACCAATCTTTAAAAATTTACTGGAGGGTTATTATTGGCAACAACCCTAGTAACCTTTTTACTGCACAGGTTCAATTTCTTGTGCATTTTTTCACGTTGTATAATATTTTAGATTATTGTTTGATAATAGTATGACAACTATTATCCATAGTTCATTATGAATTCTTATATCTCGGCCCAACGCTCACCCAGTATTCCTGATTAAATACTTGTGATCTCATGATCGTAGGGATTCATTCCCTCATTATGACCAACCCAATCTTTGCTGAGATTCCCTGGTGACAGTCTCTTCAGTCCAACACACAGTTGGCAGCAATCCCCAATTGTGTCTTCTTCTTCTCTAGATCTCCGCTCAGATCTTTATTTTTTTCTCTAAGAGTCTTCCAATTATTGCACACAGCAGTAATTATCTTGATAATAATAGCACAATGGAAGCTGATGATAGTTTACTTCTTAAACTATATACCAGATGAAAACAAATAAACTATATAACTCTGTTCTCATAACTATTGTTCTTTATTATAGTAAATCCTAGGGAATTATAGTGGTGGTTCAGTCATATAACCTTCAGTTGAATCCTCTTTAAAGAAATGGCAGCTGTTGCTGTTGAATCACCCATCCTCAACTCAGAAGCGATGGTCTTCCCCATCCTGGCTAGGATTCCAACATTGGACATCCTTGAGACTCAAATGGAAAGAGTCAGAAAACGTGTCCCTAACGTTTTCTCTTGATTTAAACAAACCAACCATATTTGGCTAGCGACCTGCTTAGGTAATGGGACTTATTACCCATTGAGGTAGCTCACGCATCAACTGATCAATTCGCTAGTTGCAGGCGGCATCACTCGCCTCACAACTTTGCTTCATTCCCAATCAGTTGGTGATGAAACCTAACCAATCTCTATTGGTACACCTGATAGTTAATCACTATCAGATGCCCCTATTTCGTCAGAAACTCCACCCAATGAGACCTCAAGTATTTTTCTGGATTGATCCCGACATATATGACCAGGCGAATATCCCAAAATCCTCCAAACATAATTACTCTGAAACTTGGGACAACCAATTTTCAATTCACTTCGCCTTAGGGAATTTTCTCCAGAGATTTCTGGTAATCTAGAAGGCTGGGAATATGGGTAAAAATCCCAACAAAAGCTATGCAAGGAGGATTAATTATGCGTAGTCAACAGCTCTCATTAATTTCCTGGACTTTCATAGTATTCACCTTGTTATGCCCTATCTGGTTGACGACTGGTCCTATTTGGATGCAAAAAATGCAGTAATAAGGGAATTTGGAGGCCCTGATAAGCTATCATCCCAAAAAGCAGATCTGATGAATATCAGATTCCAGAGAAATGGATCCATTAGAGACTTTGCAGAAAGGCTCTACTATGAGGATCAGGTCCTACGCAGGTCTTTTGTTATAGGCAAATTCAATGCAAAGATTGCCATGGAGCATGCTATCATACCATACCATGACTTACAGCATGTCATGATACAGGCCTATAATCAAACCATGAGAGCCTTAGAGCTCATGGACTACTTGAGACAGTGCTCAAATAGCTTTTAAGCCCATAATCAGTTCAGAGATCAGTTAAAATTCCAATCTTTGGGACCAAAGAATACAAATTAGAATGATTAAGGAAAGAACAATCAGCCCGCAAATAAGAAAACCAATCAGAAACCAGGGTTGATTACCTGTCATAATCGTGGCCAAAAGGGACACTTTGATCGTAAGTGCTACAGACGGGCAGATAAAAAACCTGGGGTTAATGTGGCCTTAAAGGTTTAAATGAAGAAAAGGCAGGAAAAAGGAAGGTGGAGTAGAGGCATAATGCTCTACATCCACCAATGCCCAAACACACATTTCACCCAAACTAAGAAAGTTTCCTTGGATGACAAAGTGGCCAAAGATAACCTGCACTACATCATGGCTGACGATGTTTATATGGTTACCACTTGGGCTAAAGAAAAAGATTTAAAGCATTTAGAGGTCACTGAAGAAGCTCAGGCCAAAGTATCAAAGCCCTATGCCATCCTAAATGTTCATCCAATCTGCCCACACTACATGACGTGCAAGTGGCCAAACCCATGAAGACTTTAGCAGAGAATTTTCCAGAGATCTGCTCAAGTATGAAGTCCTACTTGGAACCAAACAACTACCCCAATATTCACTTATTAAGATTCTGATATCTACTCTTAATGTACATATGTGGATATTTCAGTGAATAAAGTTTGGGGTTGGGCCCTCATTAATAGTGGGGCATCTATCAACGTTGTCAGAACCAAACTAATCAAGAAGCTGAAGATTTCACCTGATGTTGCCCACTGTCATGTTTTGGAATGGCAGAAGCCCACAACACTAAGTCATTCAGGGCCTACAGCACGCAACCATTACATTTCAAATCCTTTGTAGTGACAGCACCAGGCTTAGTATTGCCAAATACAAGCTATGACATCCTGCTTGGGACATATTTCTTGAGAAGATTTGTTGTCACAAATTACAAAGAAGATAAACTCACCATTTTGGGGCAGATCATCCCGCTATACTATAACAAAAGTGGAAAGTTTGAAAAGAAACAGCCAAATCTATCTTTCCACCTGGCCTACAAGGATGGCATAGTCACAATTGAGTACACAAAATCATGCTCAAAGATTAAGGCCCTATCAATGCAGATTTTAAAATTGAAAGGCATCCCATTTCGCTCAAATCAGCAAATTACTGTGTTGCCTGGAACTCTAGTAGTCGTCCCTACCGCAAACTATTAAAATTCCAGGGGACTTTATGGGAAAAAAATCCAACCATGGTCTAGATTCTTATTAGAGCCAATTATCACACCTGGTATAGTCATTCCAGGGCACGAAGAGATTAACATCTTATGTGCAAACCTAAAGAATTAGCCCATTGATTTACAGAGGCATCAAGTTAAAGCCTACCTGCATTTATTCCTGACTACAGAAATTCAGACCTTTCATCATTTGGGACCCTAGACAAGATAGGATCCCAATGAAGGGACCAAAGATGTCAATAATGTTATCATATGGCCAAATTAGGGAACCTGACTGACCCAGAGAAGCTCAAGTTCATGATTTATTTCTGAAATCAAAAAATATTTGTGAAGAATGATTTTGACTTAGGTTGTGCCAAGAATGTGATACATACTATCAATATTGGGGACCACAATCCCCATCTGGTTAAGCCCAATTAGATAATCAAAAGCAATAAAAGAAGTTCTTTTAAAAAAGATAAAAGAGCTCCTGGATTGTGTAATGTTGGACCAATCAAAGAGCCCTTGGGCCGCCTCAGTTTTAATTGTAAAAAAGATGGATGGGAGCAATTAGGTTGTCATTGATTATTGAAAGCTAAATAACATCATGAAGAAAGCTTCTTATCCTCTTCCATAGATTAATGACGCCTTGGTTAAAAAAGGAGGCATGAAGACTCTTTTCAGCTATGGACCCAATAAACAGATACTGGCAGATTGATATGCCCAAAGAGGAGCATGAAAAATGTGCCATCATAGCTCAGGAGGGCCTATTCCTGTTGACAAGGATGCCACAAGGGCTATGTAATTCCCCAGATACGTTTTAAGGAGTGATGGACATAATTCTGGGGATTTAAAGTTATCTTGTGTGTTAGTTTACTTGGTTGACATAAATGTCTTCAGCCACACCTTCAGCGATTACCAGGAACATTTAGAGGAGGTCTCCAAGAGATTAGTGGCCGCTAATTTAAAGATAAAACCCAGGAAGTGCTAATTTCTCAAATATCAATTGGAATACCTTGGATTTGTTATAAACAAGGAAGGACTCTGACCTCAGCCGTCCAAACTAGATGCAATATCAAAGATGAAAAGGCCCAAATCCAAGCGCAATATACATTTTTCCTGGAAATGATTGATTATTATTGCTGATTCGTTGTCAATTTCGCACAATATAAAGAGCCGTTGTTTTATCTTTTTAAGGATAAGGTCATATTTGACTGGAATTAGGTCTGTCAAGAGGCATTCAATAAGCTTCAATTAGCCCTAATAACAGCCCCAGTTTCACAATACCCAGACTTTGAGCATAAGTTTATTATTCAAACAGATAGCTTGCTCATGGCAGTTGGAGCCGTGTTGTCTCATATAGGGGAAGATGGCGAAGAACATCCAATAGCCTTTTATCATTTACCTTAAAAATAACACAAGCGAAACTTATAGTGACGGAATGGGAATGCTTGTAAGTCTTATACGCCTATAAGCAATTTCAGGTTAATTTTCATGGCACTCAATTAACAGTTGTAACTGATCATTCATCCCCTAAGATGGTTGAACAACATGAAGGAACCAGAGGGACAATTAGTGTGGTGGGCTTAAGCATTAAGCCTATAATTACAAAATCAAGAATTGTGCAGGAGTGAAGCACCAAAACTTCAATGTCTATCCTATTTACATACAATTGCCACTGTCAGTGTGGCCGCATATGATCCAAAAAATGATTAGTGGGAAATTCCAAGACAAACCCAAATCTGTCCAAAAATTGCTCACGGATCTATGAAAGGACACTTTGGTCAAAAATGGAACACTGTAAAAAATGATTGAAGGAAAGAAGATCATTTTTCTAAGACCTTTGACATGATCAGATTTAGTAATGGCTGAGCATAAGGCCATAGGACATGGTGGATTCAAGAAAACAAAGGAGCATATGAAAAGATATTACTACTTGGAGTCAATGCACTTTAATATTCAAGAGATACTGGCGTGTTGCACTGAATGACAAGGCGAAAAATATTGCAAAAGAGCACCTCTTACCATTCTTGTTTGGCCCAAATATAATTAGCATAAAATATCCATAGATGTTGTTGGACTACTTCTCACTAGCAACTCCAAGGCCAAGTACATAACTGTGGCTATTTAACACTTGACTATGTGGGTTGAAGCCAAAGCTATTTGTGAAGTAGGTGCAGTGACAAAAGCAAAGTTTATCATTAAAAGTGTCATTTACAAATATGGTTGTCCACAGGTTATCCTGACTGATAATGGAAGTAGACTTATCTCCAATGTTATCATGAAGCTCAACCAATTGATAGGAGTGAGAGGTGTGCTCTCTTTTCCCTACCATCCAGAGACAAATGGAATGGTAGATCATGTAAATGGGACGTTTGTGAACATTGTCTGGAAAGCTAACCTCAGACAAACCATATTAATGGAGCACGTTTTTAAGCTCAGCCGTGTTCACTTACAACATATCTTATCACTCCGCCACTAAGATGTCACCTTTCTAGGTTTTATATGGAAGGCATCTGGCCCTACCATCGCTGCTATATTCAGACTTAGAGGATCTTGAGGAGAAAAGCTACCACTAATATGTCAAGAAGCTCACAGAAACTTTAACCAAGCTGAAGGCTCAAGCTTTTGATAACAGTTTTGCTTTTAAATAGGCCCACCATGAAAAATTCTAAAGATTAATATGTTTTTGCTAAAATCATAGTTGGTTAAGAGGTACTATTCTGTAATACACACGGATTGGGCAAATTAAAGAAGCTAAATCGCATTTGGGTAGGCCCATTTGTGATTATTGAGAAGACATCAAGGTTTGTTTACACAATAAAAGAGGTTAAAACAGGCATTATTTATAATTGAGTCCATTCATAATTCATAGAAAGGTCCAAGAAGAGTGCCAATTAGAAGGAAAAACATTTATAGGAAATAATATATATAAAGTTATAATTACATTGAAAAAAATTAATGTTATAATTAGAAAAAAATATATAAACTTTTTAAATTTTATTCAATGTGGGCCAACCTAGGGATGGTATTACACCAATAGGGAAGTGAAGAAAATGGGAAAGGAGGATAAAACCCGAAAAACCTCCATGCGCGGCATATGTTAGTCCAGGAACTCCATGGACTGCCTTTGCTATTCGCTATTTCAGTTTGGGGCATTGGTGCACAAAACCAACACAGTCAAAATCATCCCCTACCCAAAGTCCATTACCAGGATCAAACTTGGGAGGCAGTGGTAGAGGGTCCATACTCTACCACTGGGGTATCCTCCCTAGAATAAAATATATAAATTATGTAAAAGCTATATAATAAAAGCTCTCTTTCCAGTCAATCACACTTTTTTTTAAATTACTAAACCAATAATCTAACCAATCAGCTGAAACACTGACCCACTGATGTCCACGGTCCCACCACCTGCTGCCTCATGTAGGGCAGTGACAAAACCCCATCTGGCGTTTTCCATCTGGTGGTAAGATGTGCTCATACTGGTTTGTCCAGTCCACCAATTCCTTGGGTCAGTTCATTTGACCTAAGGATCATGCAATCCACCTCACACGCTCCCAGGCGGTGCCCCAATGCCCTCTAGTACTTACCCGCTCTTTACATGCAGTTTGGCTTTTGGGTCAAATATGAAATCATTGTTCCCATATGCGAACAAAGCCATAATTGAAATAGCCCAGATGGTGATGCATCCTGCTAGGTTTCACAATTTACACTCTAAAAGGGGTACTTCAACCTAGGTTTCACTAGTGATGCTGATGCTGCCATTGCAGCAACTGTGCCCCTTCTCTTTGAGGGCACCCCAATTCCCACTACATGCACCCAGCTCCCCGCTGACTCCACATTAGTGGTTCAGTTTGCTGGGTTGCCCACTCACCTTCCCCCTGCGGTGCTCCATCAGGAGCTGATGGAAGGTTTGGCAGTATATGGCACTGACCCCATCCCTCAATTTGTGGTCCCTAATGGAGCCACTTGCCTTGCTGGTCCTTAGGCATTTGCCACAATCAGCCTTAAATCCAATAACATTGGTGAAAAGATTCCCCCGCTTCTTCATTGTCTCTGCACCTGACCACCCATTCTGGGCTTAAGTGGAGGGTGGGAGAACCTTATGTCCAACCTGATTTGAGTTGTATCATTTGAAGCATAGTTGCCCCTACCTCACCACTTCTGCCACCTCTGCAGGCTTGGCCACTAGCTTTACCATCCACTGGCCACCCTGCAACCATCTAAAAAGAGGTATCATCATAATATCCTCTTTCCAAACCTACTGCCACTGCTGCATCTGCAGCAGCCAATCAGGCCCATCCTAATTCTGGTGTCACCAATGCTCTCACCAATCAGGAAGTGGCTTGGTCAACGGTTTGAGCCCAAGCCCCAACCCAATTGCCAGCCTCAGCCATCCCTATTGAAGAAAATGCGTACTTGTATGACATGAACCTATGGTCCTCATTGTATGGTACTAATGAATCAGGTAATGTGATTAAAGACTCCAAAGTTGACATAAGAGAATTCATTCCTCCACGAAACCCCATTGTAATCCCTTGGCACTTTTATGCACCACGGATGCATGATGATGTGTTATGCACTCTGGAAGTTTTGAATTATACTTTCAATTAGGCAGGTTTTCTCTCGAAGTTACTTGGGTGGATTCTCCAAAAAGTGATAAAATAAAGTAAAAGCAGGTTATGATTTGACCTAATTTTTATTATTGTAAGTATGGAATATTTATAGGTTTTGAAATGGTTTGGGATCTATCCAAACTAATTAATTGCTGAGCAATCAAATCTTCTATCCCTTGATTGGGATGAGACTGATCATTATTATTAAACTTGATAAATTTAAATTAATCATGCTCTTTTTCCAATAGCTCCTGGGGAATTGGTGGAGTAGAATTTTCAGAAATGAGAAAATTTGGCGAAATCCCAACACTTTCCGCCTTAAGATTTGATTGCAGAGGAACGTGAATTCAAAAAAAACTGGGGTGTATATGGTTTATTATGATATCAGTATCAACATGGACAATCAAATATTCTAATCCCGTTTAGATATAGCTCAATAAGGACCAGACCAGTTGGATTCTAATTTCTCAGTTCGCCCACCAGGTCAGGAGTGATAGTACATAACGTAATCTCCAATTTGATATTCAGGTAAGGCAGGTATATGCTGATTACTTCTTTGAGTCTCCTTTTTAGTGGTTACTTTAATTGACTTCATAGCTTGAGCTTGAAGACAAATATTTTCATTGGTCATATTTATTATAATTAAATCAGAGTTTTCTGGTACACCTTCTTCAATTATTGCCTGAACACTTGAGGTGACTGAGGGATCTCGCCCATAAATATATTTGTGAGGTGACAAGGGTGGTTAGCCAAGCGGTTAAAACTGCTTCCACCCCTAGTGCAGTTTTTGAGTTCAAAACCTGTACTGGCTAGAAAACTTTCTCAGTGTGGTATATTTGTCCCAAGGTCGACCCACCTCAAATAATTTTTACATTTGAAAGGTGACATCTTGATAACTTGATGATAGCTTATTTGATATGCAAACAAAGCACTAGTTAAATAAAAACTTTACCAAATTGGGTCAGTTGAGGCCATCTTCCTTAAGATTAAGACTAAAATTCCATTGAATTGTTTGAGTGACCCATTTGTGGATGTATTGTAGGGAATGACAAATCGTTGGGCAGTATTAAATAATTTAGATAATTCTTGTAAAAGTTGTGAGGTAAGGTTTAGTCCCATTATCCGACATAAGGACCTTGGGACACCCATGTTGAGTGATGATGTGCTGGTAAAGGAATAGAGCAGTAGTCTAAGAAGAAGGGTTTGCAATGGAAATGGCCTCAATCCATTTAGTTAAGTGGTGACTGCCATAATAATGTACTGATGTCCATACAATCCCTGAGAAAAAGGGACTACAACATCAATGCTTACCACTTCAAACACTTTAGTTGGGGGAATAACTTGATGTTGATAAGTAGGGTTGGTGTCTCCATAACTTTTACAGATGAGAACCAAGTTAAGGGTCTCTCAAATGGATTCAGTCATATTATTCCAATAATAATGGGTTTTCAACCATTCTTGAGTTTTCTTTGTCCCCGCTATGACCTATTTTTCATGTCATTCCATGACAGCATGAAATCTTGCGTTTGGGTGAAAAAAGGGTAACCACTTGGATTTGACCTTCTTATACAAATCTCCTTCCCAAATCATGGTATCTTTGGTAATAGATTTTAAAAAGGCTCGATCTTCTTCAGTTTCTTGATCCCACAACTCAGGCCATCTAATGAGATTATATAGGCGTTTTTCCTTTCCCATATCCAAGGTCAGTATAGGCAGTCATCACAGACCATCAGAATTTTGATGTTGAGCACCCAAATGATGAACAATGGAGAAATCATAATTTTGCAATCTTAGAGCTTAGCAGGCTAATCTCCCATCAAGATCCTTCATATTTTTCAACTATTTTAAAGAAATATGGTCGGTAACAACAGTAAAATTGTTACCATATAGGAAGGGACGGAAGTGCTTAATTGCTAGAATTACAGCCAAACAATCCCGCTAAGTTACACTATAATTTTGTTCATCTTTGGAAAAAATTTTCTTTAAACTGCAACGGGATGTTTATACTGCTCTTCGTCACACTGGGATAAGATAGCCCCAATAGTGACATTACTTGCGTTGGTATGTAAGAAAAAAGGCTTATCAAATTGAGGATGAATAACTTTTCTTTCTCGTTGCAAACACTTTTGCAACCCATTCAATTCAAGACTAAATCTAGTTTGATAATCTCATAGAGGGGATTAGTCTGCGCCCATGTCTGGGAGCAGTTGGGCAAGCAAGGCAAGAGGAGCAGGCGGAAGGCCTGCGGCCTCTAACGTTCAAAAACGCCCCGGAGAATCTGGCGGAATAGAAAAAAATCTAAAAAAACTGGCGGTCACAATTTCCCCGGAGATACTCGCATGGCAAGCACGATGCAACCAGTACATCAACACGCCATATTCCCAGCCACTTTTGTTGGTGGAATTTGGAGTCCGTGTGTATCTGGACATCCAAAAAATGGCCCTATGGTAAAAATTTTGTGAAGATGTACACAAAATTTCCCAACCGCGGTGTACGTTGCACCTCACTCCATGTCGTGCAGTTGGCTGGACCTAGGTTTTGAAAGCAAAATAGCAGCAGACGAGGCTGCAGCAGTGCGCATAGTGGTCAACCTCCCCGAAGATCAACAGGTCGTCAAAACTAAATGCACCAGATGGACAAAATCAAACCAAATTTTCCTCACGTTTGACTTTTTACCTACTACGGTAAAACGTGACATTTTGGAGAAACACCTGAAAGATGGTTTCACCATATATGGCGAAATACAATCTTTCAAAATGCAAGTTTTATGCTGATGCCACACCTGTGCACTGGCAAAGCCATCGCAGTTCTGACCCCAACCGAGGAGATTGCAAAGGACCTAACCCAGATCCCACACTCCACCTTTATTGACATCGCAGGGCACACCACCCACCCATTCCAGGTAACCGTGGACAGCGCGCCCCCCATTTGCACCCACTGTGACACGTTCAGCCATAAGGCGCACGCATGCCCCATCAAAGAGGGCATCACATTCCAAGAGCACCCCTCGGCGGCCATGGCCAGCAGAGAGGCGCACTAAGAACCAACCGCAAGCACCAAGGAGGCTTTCCCGTGGGGAGCACAAGGCTGCTACCTATTGGTAAAGCCCATCTCCCTGCAGGAGCAGAAGAAGGCCAAGCAGGCCCGTAGGACCGCGGCCAAGGAAGCGGCCAAGGCCACCACCACCATCCCACACTCACAACGCCAGGAGGACATGGAGACCTTTGCAGCGGAAGCAACTTGGGAATCCATCACCCAATCAGATTGGGAGGCCCCTGCCAAACGGGCCACACAATCTGAGGATCCAATAGGAGATTTGATCTCACCCAATCGTTGCACTTAAGCCCCAGTTGAAACTGACTTGGGAACTATCCCAATTGAAAAAAAAATTTTGCCCCACTCGACGGTGCACTGAACTTATCCGCACCGCAAAAATTCGTCCAACGTTGGGAAAACAAAAAGCAAAGGCCAAAGCCAATGCGACTCTTTCCACAAAAATCTAACAAAAACCCTGATAGCGTTGCTGCTAATACCCGCGCTGCTGTGAAAGCCCGTGGGGACCTGGAAGAGGCTGGTGGGCCAGGGGGCCACCCCTTGCACCTAAGGTGCGATGGGGGAAACCTTCACTCTAGGGATGCTGAATATCACCGGACTCAAGGCCTCCCCGTCCCAGGCTAGGAAACTGAGTTTTTTACAAAAAAATTTACCCGTGGATATCCTGGCCATCCAGGAGTCCCACTGTCCATGAGGTTCCGAGGAAGCTTGGAAAACAATGCTCCTACCATCCCTATCCTTTTGGTCAAAGAACTGTGGGGTGCTAATTCAGAAAAACAATTTTTTCAAATTTACATCTTCAGAAACATTCCTAAATGGCCAAGTGCTCGTTGTCACCTTCTCATGGGCTGATGTTGCACACACAATCGTCAACATTTACACCCCAAATGGTGCACAAGAGCGTCAGGAATTTTTCTCATCATTCAAATCCCTCCCGCTACCCCCCGATCCTTTCCTAATTGGCGACATGAACTGTTGGCTAACCTCACCAACGGACCGGTGGCCACCCTCACCCCACGCCCCACAGGGTCACGTAGAACTACGCATTTTAAAAGCCACCCTTGGGTTAATGGATGCGCTGCCATGACATGCCCCACTGCTCGAAAACATGATGCATCCCCACATCCACAATGGCCAATTAAGGTCCATGACCCACATTGACCTTATTCTAGCGCCGGCGAAATTCCAACCCCACATCTCCCACTTCAAAACAACGAAAATGGAATTCTCCGACAAAGACTGGTCTCAATAACATACCATTTACCCTTCACAGTTGCAAAGGCCCCACATTGGTGCAAAATCCGCCCCCCAGAGCTCGCGTCGCCAGGATTTTCCATGTGGGTGGAAGAGGCAACTTTAGCAAAATCATTTGTTGCACCATTTTGCGTGAACCCCATTTCCACATGGGCAACTTTCAAAGAAGACACCATCCGCCACTATCGCCATCTCTCATCCAGACGCTCATGAGCCACATTGGTGGTTATATCGCGCACGCTGTCAGAATTGGCCCACTTGAAGTCCAACATTCCAGCCTCAGGATATAGCCCTGCATGGGGCCAGAAGTGGGCGGAGGCAGCCGCCCACCTCAACGCACTTGAAAGGCAACACAAACATCGGGTTTATGTCTAATACAGGGCCACACACATCACTAAAGGTGACAAGTGCACCGCATACTTCTTCAAAAAAATTTTGCACCACGCCAGAGCGTGGCCTGCACACAGGTGCGAAGATCAGATAATTCTATTGTGGACACACCGGCCGAAGTGGCAATTGAAACGCAAAGATATTACTTTGAGTTATACCGAGCCAAACCAATTCAGCCAGCCAAAATGGCGGAATTTCTCGACAGAGCTCATATCCGCACCATTTTCCAATACCCAGAAACAATGAATTTAATTACTCTGAAAGAATTATGGACAGCCATTTGCGGGGCGCCAAACCAAAAATACCCAGGCCCAGATGGCATTCCATATGAGTTCTACAAAAAATATTTCAAATATATATCCCCATTGCTGCTAGCCTCACTCAACCAAAGCCTGTTGGAAACGTGCCTCCTACCAGGAGGACATGAGGCCTTTATGGTCACACTCTTCAAGAAAGGGAATAGGCTTGACTTAGCCAACTGGCACCCCATTTCTCTAACAAACACAGACACCAAATTTTTAACAAAAATCATGGCTAACCGTTTAGGGACTGTAGCATCTGCCACCATCTCCCAGAACAATTCAGTTTCATACCCAGAAGGTCGATTTGGGATAACGTGCACTCTGTGGCTAATGTGTGTCAGTCCACAGCCTCTGGGGCACTTGTATTCTTGGACCAACAAAAGGCCTATGATAGAGTAAACTGGGAATACCTTAGGGCCTGCCTCCAACAATTCCGCCTACCTCCTCGCTTCATTAACTGGGTGATGCTGCTCACGGAATCTGCAACAATGGCAGTGCGTGGCCCAGGTTTCCTAACGGAAGTAGTCCGTCCTCAAAGGGGCCTGCGACAAGGGGACCCCCTGAGCCCACTCTTATACAACTTCAGCCTTGACCCACTACTGCGAAATGTGAATGCCCAACTCACTGGGGTCCATGTGCCAGGACAAACCCCAGTCAAGATGATGGCATTTTCAGATGATTGCGTGGTGGGGGTGTCTAATAACAAAGATGCACGCGCGCTTGAAGCCCTCATCCAGGAATATTCCCAGGTAAGCAACGCGGCACTGAACGCCTCCAAAACCGAAATCATCCTCCTTGGTCAGTTTCAGAACTGCTGGGCCCCAGCAAGTAGTTCCCAACCTGGCCCATCTGCTCGCCCACGTCCACGCCTTACTAACTCAAAACACACCGCTCCACTGGTGCTCTCCTTTGTGCCACGTCCTACCATAGGACCGGTACGCCATCTGGGCGTGTGGCTGGAAGCAGGTGGATATGCGTCAGCAGTAATGGAGTGCCATATACTGGACAACGTGACGAAGCGAATCGCCTCTCTCAGAGCCCACCCTACTACCCTCACTGGCAGGGTTGTTCTTGCCAACTCTATGCTCCTATCCAAAGTCTGGTTCGGAGCCCATGCCATCCCCTTCTCCCCAAGCTTCTTTAAATCCCTGTATGCTTTGCTACAAGGTTGGCTTTGGTCAGGCCGCCCTCCACCAGTACGGCTAGAGGTCATGTTTGGCCCTCATCATCATGGTGGCATGGGCCTACTTGACTTCAAAGCCCATGCCGCCAAGATCCTGGGCACCTGGTTTGCGGCCGTCACTGCTCCTACACTCCAATCCCAACACTGGTCCCGCGCGGCCCGCTCCAACTTCTCCCAAGCCTTGGGCCTCAACAATCCATCAAACCCCCACTCCCTGATGAAATACCTCGCATCACACACATCAGCCACAGGTCCTCACGGGACCAAAACCCACTACAAACGAATCCTACTCTCCATGCGAAGTGCAGAGTGGAGAATTCGTATTAGTGGACATACAACTTGAAGAGGCCGCCCCTCTCCTCAGTTCACACAAGAGGTACAGGGGCTACCCATCCATGATGGCGTGATCCCCATTCGACCCCAAGTCCTATCCAGGGTGGACTACCAGGACATGATGGACATCCCTTATTCCACTGAGACCCAAAAGACTATCTGGAAATACGCACACCATCCTCAGTTGCAGCCTCAAGTCCGCTCCCATGTGTGGCGCTGCCTGAGGCGGGTGTATCGTACAGCTGAGCGCTCTAATTCTTTACACTCATCCTGTGTCATGTGTGGCCAGTATGGAATGCTTTTTCACCGCCTGGAGAAGTGCCCCACCTCAAAAGTAATATGGCGCGAAGTCCAACGTCTGCTAGGCCAGAATCAAACACATCCCTTCAGTCTGTCAAGAGATATGTTTGCCTCATCAATGGCCTCCCCCTCCCACCCTCCCTCCGTGCTCTGGTGGTTGCAATCGCCATGTGGACTATCCACACGATTGTCTTGGATGCCATCGCTGGATCCATCCCCATCCTCCCTGAAGCTGTCCAAAGATTCCGGTCTCATTTGGTGGATCACTTTCAAGCGTGGATGTTTGGATATCTCCCACCGCGTCGCCAACAGCTGGTCTCCTCCTGGTTCCCAGTCTGGTTCATCAAATCAGACCCCTTCCTCCACACGTGCTCAGTAGTGGCTACGTCCCCTTCACACGTTCCCTCCCCCTCCCCATAAGTGGCGTTCCCGCTGGCAACAAGAGATAGCAACGCTTCTCTGGGGTGCCTCCCCTGGTACTAAGTTTTGTCTCGTCTGAGTCATATTCAGAAGTGTCCGTCCCATGGTCAGCCTTCCCCGCAATAAATTTAAATTTAAATAAAAGTGTTTATTCCTTCGCTTCAAGTGAGGTGGTGATTCAAAATCAGGTTGTTCTCCCATGTGCGCCAATTTTTCCCAATCTAAATGATGAGTGACAAGAAAAAGGGCCATAGCAGCATAGAGCCAGATGCGCCACATACTGGTTGTAGTCAATTACCAGAAAATGATAAGTAGGGAAGGCACAAAACTGTTGACAGTAATCCAATTGAGCACACAATTGAGAGAAAAACAAACGCCCAGAAGAAAGTTGGGCAAGAAATAAGCGTTGTACTGATATATCTCCAGGGTCACCAGTTAAACATAATAGACTTGGGCTCTCCACCATTCAATGAGGGGGGTACATGCAATAACCAGCCTGAAGGCATCCAGTTGGGGAAAATGTTCATAAAATGGCCAAGTAAGGCCATCCTCAGAAGATAGTCATCTGCATTATCCTGATGCAAGCCTCAAAGACTGCCCAAACTGATAAGCAGAAATGAACATCCTGAACATCATGGGTATTTAGTCCTAAGGATGAAGCGTAATTGGGCCTACTCCCAAGCAGCGCAGACCAGTAACTGATAACCTCCTCCACAAAGACGTCAACTTAAACTAGATCTTGAAGACATATAAAAGCATTTTTGGCCAGAATAAGACGAATGGGGTTAAAAAGCCGCTCATATTCAGCCCTCATTTGGTCAAGAAGTTGACCTCAACTTGGAAAATTCGACAATCTCAAAGCTGCAGAATAGGTCAAGACATTGGGAAATGGTTAAGGGGAAATATAAACTCCACCATAAGGTCCCTATCCCAATAAAGAGACTAAAGCGAGACTTTTGAATCTCTAGGGTCAAAAATGCGGCCAAAGTGACCTCTGGAAGGTTTTCTAAAGAACGTGACTGAAGTTCATAGCCCACAGATCCTTGAGTAAGCTCAATGGATAGAATAACCTTCTTCTCAACAATTGTTTTGTCCTGAGTAGACGTCATTAAAGTTGGCACAGGAATAAGATGACTTAATTCTGACTCCTGGAGGGAGCCTAGGAACATATGCATATGCATAGTCCTGTCCAATTGATTAAACTGATGATTCTGTTTGGGATCAAGAGCAGCGATGAAAATTACAATATGTGGAAGAGGTACTGCTTACAGACTTTAAAGAAAAAAGGGAAACTCAGTTTTTGTTTCTGCCAAGTGGTGGGAGAATTTTAGATTTTGATGGTAGACTCAAAAATAAACCCTTTAAAAACCATCAATGCTGATAGGTTACTCCCATAGATGGATCCTACTCAAATTTTTCTACCTAATATAATAAATCAGGGGTGGAAGATGAGTTGGTAAGGGCATACAGCTACCAACCTGAAGGTTGCAGGTTTGATTCCCACCCTTCACTCATTGATCGGGGTGCCAGCTGAAGGTAGCTATTGGCGGTTAGTAGGTCTAATAACACGAAAACCTTACCCATGACGTAACCAGAAAAATTTGAGTCCCAATCTGGAGGTGGAGAAACTTTCTTCAACGGAGTTGACCCAGTTCAGGTTTCATGTCATTTCTTTCTTTTGGTAATGCCTGTCCCCTGGTCGGCTTGCCTTGGTTAAATAAAATGATAAATCAGATTCACATTCGCTTTTCTTTCTCATAACTATCACTTTAGTTACTACGATTTGATTCAAACAGCAAACTGGATAATCACACACAGGAAAGATGGGCGACTTTAATAACAAAAATAATACAACATGGGTGAGCGTTGTGGCAAGTGGTGCACTTAATGGTGCAACTAAGGGCAAGAAACGCCCTGGAGGGGGACCAAGAACCCAATCTGCAAAGAAATCGCAAACTCAGACACCATCTGGGTTTATGGTATTTACTGTAAAGCACGCGCAATACATGTACATTCAATTTAACCAACCTTTGTCAAAGGTGGAACACGGGATCAGACTCTTCCTTAGGGATGAGTCACCAACCCTGTGGGAGAAAACATGTGAGGCACAGCCCTCACTTTTCCCTCATGCGGTGTATGTAGCCACCAACAACATGGGACATGGCTGGATCAATATTGGTTTTGAAACAGCCAATGAAGCTGATGCCGCAGCAAAAATCTGCATGGAAATTGCCCTCCCTGAGGGCAAAAAAATTGTGCACACCGCGCGCACCAGATGGAACAAAGAAAAAACTTTGTTCATCTCCTTTGACTCGCTCCCCACCAACCTTCCTCATAAGGTAATTGAGGAGGAGCTCCGCAAAGGTCTTGTGGCCTATGGAGAAATCCAACGACTTGAATTACAGTGATTTCGCTTAATGCCTGACCTGTGCACGGGCAAAGCTATCGCTGTAATCAACCCCTTCCAAGAAGTGGAAGAGGATTTATCCAGAATTCCCCGCGCAGCATAATTTCACTTTGCAGATGGGGGCCAGTCAGCTGCATTCTGAGTTACACTGGAACGCGCACCACCCATTTGCAACCACTGTGGCTCACTGGGCCACAAGGAACATACATGCCCTGTAAAAGAGGGCTTAATGGAAAATGATTTTTGTGAAGAAGCTATGGACGAAGATAATGAAAACTTCGCCAAAAATGACTGATGGCCACCACCCATTCTGCTGGGGTGAAGATGGACTATACTCCATCGTGGACCCAGTTACAAGTAAACAGCATAAAGCAGCACAAAAAGCCTGCAAGAGAGCAGCAGCTGAAGTGGCAGCACACGCGGAATCTGCCATTAACCATAAACAAATTCAGGAGGATATTTCAGATAGTAACTGAACCAACCAATCAGAACAATATGCCCAGGTCAAAAATTTTCATAGTAACCAGACTGAGCCACAAAGCGTCATAAGTCATGCACATACTGAGGAACAATGCAACCGCAATTTGGGTGAAAATGCGGTGCACAATGCAACAAAGTTGAACCTCAAAAATATAAAATCCAATCAACAACCCGCATCAAATCAACATGAGACCTGTGCAGGAAAAGTTGATGCAAATGCAAAAACCGCAATTCCCTTGAATCATTGGGTCAGATCAAGGGAACCAACAATGGCAGTGAAAGAGTTGGAGTACAGATGTGGAGCATGGCCAAAATGAGCCGCGGTGGGATAGGACCAGAGGGTCCTCCCAACTGCTCCTGAGGCGCCACGGGCACCTCAGTGTCAATAGGGATGTTAAATATTGCGGTAGCCAGGGCTCATACGTCCCAAGCCAAAAAGCTGACATTCCTGCAAAAACCTCTTGTAGACATCTTGGCCATCCAAGAAACCCACTGCCTACAAGGGAAGAAGAATCCTGGTCAACCAGGGTCGCACCATCACAATCAGTATGGACATCTCACTGTGGGGTGATAGTCCAAAACAACAAAAAATTTAAAATTACAAATTCATCATCACACTTGCACGGTCAAGTCCTGGTAGCAATAATCACATGCCAAGATGAAATAATTTCATTAGCATGTATCTACGCACCGTGCACTGCAACCAAGAGAAAAAAATTTGAAAAAATTTCACTCTCACCCTCCCACCAGATATTATCATGTTAGGCGATTTCAACTGCTGGGATAACCCCAATACTGATTGATGGCCTAATCCCAGGGGATACCCACCTGGACACATTGAATATCGCACAATGAAGGCATCTCTTGGCTTACCATCTAGTACTAAAAAAAAGGCATCTCTTGGCTTACAGGATGCTCTTCCTCCCAATTCACCAATCCTTCCCCATATGACAAGACCCAACATATGTGAGGGACTGCTCAAATCAATGAGTCGTATTGACCACATCCTCATCCCACAATCCCACCACTCAAGAATCTCTAAATTTACAACAAAAAAGATCAATTTTTCTGATCACTGATTAGTTATGGTGCAGTTAGCACCAACCCAATCCCACACACAGGTGTCGCCTTGGAGAAAGCTTCACCCAGAAAATATAAGATTGCCTGAGATATCTGAATGGGTTGAAAACAAGGCTACAAACCCAGAATTCACAGCCCCATTCACTTTGGATCCCATCAGAACATGGGAAATTTTCAAAAAAGATTTAATCAACAAAACCTGACATATTGCATCATGAAAGTACACCGCGGACACAGCCACAATCAAGCGTACCTTGGCAGAACTAGACCACTTGTAAATAAATACTCCGAGATCTGGCTATAGCCCTAATTGGGGACGCAAATGGGCAGAAATTTCAGCCCGACTTAACAAACTCATCTTTGAACACCAACACAGAATCAAAGTATTGAACAAAGGTAAGTTCATAAAGAAAGGTGAAACCTGTTTGACATACATTTTCCACCAATTCCACTCCCGTGGAAACCATCCCACGTGCACACAGGTCCACAAGACCAACGGCACTGTGGCAACTAACCCTGAGGAGGTCAAGGCGGAAGTACACTGCTATTACACCGAATTATATTGCAATATGCCAACAGATCCACATAAAATTAAAGAATTTATTCAAACTGCCAAGATACAAAGTACACCATCAAATTACAATATACTATCCCTTATCACACGGGAGGAGCTTTGGGAAACAATTTGCGGTGCACCACATAGGAAATGTCAGGGCCTGATGGGATACCCTACAAATTGTACAAAAAATATTTTCAACAAATCGCCCCCCTCCTATTGGCGTCAATGAACCAGAGTTTGTTGGAAACACGCCTATGACCAGGAGGCCATGAATCCTACGTTATAACCTTGTATAAAAAGGGTGACAAGTTGTATCTGGCCAACTGGCGCCCAAATGCACTCTCCAACACTGACACAAAAATTCTAACAAAAATTCTAGCAGCTAGATTAGGCGCAATTGCATCTGACTTCCTATCACCCAACCAGTTTGGGTTTATACCAGGGCGTTCAATATGGAACAACATTCACCCTGTTGCAAATACTTGCCAATCCAAAGCAACTGGTGCCCTGGTCTTCTTGGATCAGGAAAAGGCGTATGACCGTGTTAGCTGGCCATACCTAAAAGAATGTCTGGATGCCTTCAAACTCCCACCAAAAATCATAAAATGGGCGATGCTCCTAACAGAATCTGCAACCATGGCTGTATGCGGCCCTGGATTCCTAACAAACAAGATTAAACCACACAGAGGGCTCAAACTAGGGGATCCCCTCAGCCCACTGCTATACAATTTCAGCTTTGACCCGCTCCTCAGAGTAACTGACTCACGTATCATGGGGATAACCGCACAAGGACAACCAACAGTCAAGATACTGGCCTTTGCGGATGACTGCGTAGCAGGTATAGAAAACAATGAAGATGCCCGACAGCTGGAACATACTCTAGAGGAATACTCTAAGGTGAGCAATGCATCGCTCAACAAAAGGAAGACAGAAATCATCCTCTTAGACAAATACACAAACAATTGGGCCACAACATCAGAACCTCATACCAACACTCGAAGAAAAAACCCAATTATATTACCCTTTGCAACACCTCCCATCACCACTCCTGTCCGACACCTTGGAATCTGGCTAGAATCAGGGGGATATGCTAATGAGACAATGGAAAGTAACCTGTTACAACGGGTATCCAAACGCGTCGCCTCCCTCAAGGGAAGAACTCCAGGATTAACAGGACGAGTTACAGTTGCTAACTTGCTCACCCTACCAATACTGTGGTACCAGGCCCATGCGATAGCCTTCTCACTTACCTTTATAACCTCAATTCGCGCGCTTATCAGGGCTGGCTGTGGCCTGGCTCTCACCCTCCTATACGGATGGAAACACTATTTGGCCCACGCTCAAGCGGAGGCATGGGACTTATGGATTTTGAGAGCCATGCCATTCACATCCTAGGTACCTGGATAAAGGAAATCCTTGCTCCAGACCTCCCGCAACAACATTGGTCCAGAGCAGCAAGGACTAACTTTGCACAGGCGCTCAAACTAACCAACCCACATAGTCCACCCAGACTACTTTCATACCTTGCCAAGCACCCTACTGCAACGGGTCCACATGGAACCTCCCCTCATTTCAAACATATCCTCTGAACTATCCACCATATGGGATGGACCATAGAGAACATGGGTACTATACAGGGAAGGGGACGACCCATCCCCCAATTCAAATTAAGAAACCTAGAAAACCACCCCCAGAGGGATATGCTCGCAACAACCCCAAGCATAGCTAGGATAGAATACCTAGATAGGCTGGACATTCCCTTTTGATTTAACCACACAGAAAGCAATGTAGAAAATGACACACCCCCTCTCCTACAACCAAGGATAAGAGCAAACGCCTGGCGCTAATGAGAAGGACCTATAGGACGGCGGACCGCTCCAACTCCCTCCACAAAACATGTGCAGTATGTGGAGGGGAGGGATCCCTACATCACCGCCTAGAAACATGCCCCCCAACCAAAGCTATATGGCAGGAAGTCACACGCCTGCTCAAGATTCAAAACGGACAGGAATTCTCGATATCAAAGAGTAGCTTTGTGCTCCAGATCGAGTCACCAATCCCATCTACACTCCGCTCCCTAATAATACCCATTGCAATGTGGACAATACACACAATTGCATTAGATGCGTTCAAGGGCACGGTCCCAACCATTCATGGGATTATTAACAGATTCCATGTCCACTTACTAGAGCACTTCCAAGCCTGGCTCTATGGATATATGAGACCAAGACAAAAAGCGCTCATAAAAATCATGGTTCCCACTCTGGTTCCTCCACACAGACCCTTTCCTTCACACCTGCTCCATAGCAGGGGAAACCCCCTCAGAGTAGTCCACCAACCCCCCCATACCTGGCAGTCCCGCTGGCAACAGGGGTAACTTGAGTACCTTGGGGTGCCCAATTTTTATATTTCTTAGTTATTCTCTTAGTTTCACATATATTCGTTAATGTCTTTCCCCTGGTCAGCTTACCTCGGTTAAATAAAAATGATAAATCAGATTCACCTCAAAACTGCCTTGATTGCATCTAAACAACACAATTATCATAGCTAATAATAGCTATGATATAATAGTATCATGACTGATTATGGGACCCACTTGGGTAATCATGTGGGTTTATGGCTTAAACTAAATTGCAATTTTAAATCTAATGCAATTATGATTAACCCTCCATCTGCGGGGAACGCTCATAGTGCGTTTTACTTTATAACATACTAAAAAATTGATTAAATTTTTTTGTTGAACACAATAATAATGTTTCCCGCATAATGTATGTTATATTTAAATAAAATTTAATGTTTGAAGTTAAATTTTAAGCTTTTTTACACTCCATTAATATTAGATTTTTAAATTTTATAATTTAAATTTTATTCAGAGAAGACCAACCATGGGACAGACGCTTTCAATAAAGTCCAACTACAAAAAACTGAAAAAATAACGAGGGGCATCCCAGAGGAGCCGTAGCTACCTCCTGTTTCCACTGGGACTGCCAGTGGAAGGAAGAGGGGGAGTGACAGGGGAGGCCTGGGCCAAAAAAAACAAAAATGAAAAAAAGGATCAGATGAGAAGAATCAGATGGAGAACCAGGATGACATCAACTGGAGTTGGAAGGATGGCAGGTGGCCAAACATCTAAGCTTAAAAGTGATCTATAAGGTGGGAATGAAAGCGATGCACAACTTCACGTAGGGTTGGGGTAGTGCCATAGAGTGCATCAAGGACAATGGTGTGTATCATCCATAGCACTATTTCAACAATTAAGGAGCAGAGAGATGGGTAGATAGGGGAGGACATGGAAAAGGCGAAGATGTTTTTGGACAGGCTGAAAGCCTGCTCTCTCTCCTGGAGAAAGAGGCGCATAACATCTCTTCAGATTGCCTGTGATGGCGGGCAATCTTCCAAATGATGGACTAAAGATCCATATTGACTGCATATAATGCATGAAGTTTGAGAGGCGTTGGACCGCTAAGCCATGTGGTACACTTTTATCAGGCATATCCACACAGTGGCGCAAATTTGGAATTGTAAAAGAGGATGGTGTGTGTACCATAAAATGTTCTTCTGTGTCCCCAGAGAATAAGGATGTCCAGCTTGTCAAGGTAGTCCACAAGGGCATTGATGGAGGGGACGTTGGGGTACAATGTTGTTTAAAATGACCTGCCCATGGATTTCTTGTTTGAAACAGGGAGTAGGGCAAACCCTCTGGGCGGTGTGCCACTGATGCTGATTCTCCACTCAGCGCTCTTCATGATAGGAGAATTCATTTGAAGTGGGGTGACGTCCCATGTGGGCCCACAGCAGAGGGATGTGAGGCAAGATAGTTTAGCAGAGAATGGGGGTGTGTAGGACTGCTCAGGCCCAGGGAACGGGAGAAGTTGGAGCGGGCTGCACGTGACCAGTGTTGGTCTGGGAGTGTAGTGTTGGTGACTGCAGCGATCCAGGTGCCAAGTATTTTGGCAGCATGGGTTTTGAAGTTGAGCAGGCCCATACCACCACTATGGTGAGGGCCAAACATGACATCCAGGCGCACTGGAGGTGGGCGGCCTAACCAAAGCCACCCTTGAAGGAGGGCGTATAAAGAGGTGAAGAAAAAGGGGAAAAGGCGATAGCATGTGCCACAAACCAGACTTGGGACAGGAGCATAGAGTTGTCAAGCACAACCCAACCTGGGAGGGTAGTCTAGTGGGCTCTGAGGGAAGTGGTGCGGTTTGTGACATTGTCTAGAATATGGTGCTCCATCACCAATGAGGCTTACCCTACCACCTCCAACCACACTCCCAAATGACATACAAGACCAACAGTGGGTATTGGCATGAAAGGGAGCACAAGCGGGGTGGTATGGGGTGGGCGGGGCAAGCGAACCTGTGAGCTAGCTGCTGAAGAAGGTAGGTAACAAGGCTCTGGTGACCAGCTGTCTTAGTACCAGCCGAGGAGAATGATTTTGGTTTTGGAGGCGTTGAGTGCGGCGTTACTTACCCTGGAATAATCCTGGATAGTAGCCTCAAGCGCGCATGCATCTTGGTTGTTAAACACCCCAACAACACAATTATCAGCAAACACCAGCATCTTAGATGGTGCTTGGCCTTGCACATGGACACCAGTAAGGCGGGCATTCACATTGCATAAAGGTGGGTCAAAGCTGAAGTTGTACAATAGTGGGATTAAAGGGTCCCCTTGGCGGAGGCCCCTTTGAGGGTGAACCACATCAGTGAGCAAGCCAGGGCCACGCAAAGCCATTGTGGTGGATTTTGTAAGTAATATCACCCAATTAATAAACTGATGGATAAGGTGGAACTTGTGGAGGCAGGCTATGAGGTAATCCCAGTTGACCCTATCATAAGCCTTCTGCTGGTCTAAGGAAAACAAGTGCCCCAGTAGCCGTGGATTGGCAGACGCTGGCTACAGTGTGTATGTTGTCCCATATAGACTTCTTGGTAATGAAACCAAATTACTCAGAGGAGAATATATCAGAGGCAAATTCACTTAGGCGGTTGGCCATAATTTTAGTAAGTAATCTAGTATCTATGTTAGTAAGTGAAATGGGGCGCCAGTTGGCCAGTCCAGCTTATCCCTTTTTTATAGCATTATATTGTACGCCTCCTGGAACCCAGGAAGGAGGCGCGTTTCCAACAAACACTGGTTTATTGAGGCTAGCAACAAAGAGGAGAAATAATTAAAATAGCTCTTATAGTCTCATAAGGAATTCCATCTGGACCTGGGCATTTCCTGTGTGGTGCACTGCAAATGGCATGCCGGAGTTCATCCTAAGAAATTAAATCCGTCAACTCTGGATAAAGAGAAATGGTGCGGATATATGTGAACTATCAAGAAGCTCCTCAACGAACATCGATGAATCCCCCCTTGGGTTGGGACCATCTAGTACTAAAAAAAAATGAAGCTCCTCAACTTTGGCCAGTTCAACTGGATCATATTGATACAATTTGGAGTAATAGTTTTAAACTTCAATTGCCACTTTGGCTGGAGTTTCTACAAAGGAGTGGTTTGGCCGCCTCACCTGTGTGCAGGCCAAGCTCTGTCAATGTGTGAAGAATTGTCAGAAAAAATAGCCGGAACATGTATCTCCTGCTGTTACATTTTATCTTTGTACTTCATACAAACACAATGTTTGTGTTGCCTTACCAGTGCATTGAGGCGAGCGGACACTTCTCCACACCTGCAACCCTGAGCTGGGCTGTAGCCTGCAGCAGGGACATTAGACTCCAGGTGGTACACTTCTGCAAGCATGCACTTAATGACCGCTGAGGCAGCCCAAGAGCGATGCAATGAGAGGTGGCGTGGCTGGCAGATGGGGTTTGCTTTGAAGGTTGGCTTGTAGTAAGTGGGTCCACACAGAACAGTGTGGCAAACTCTGGTTTTGAAGTTTTGGTGTTCACTCATGAGGAAAACCTAAGAGACGTGATCTCATCTGGACAAACTTTGCACCACTTTTGGTGCCTGTGCCACTGGGTTCAACAAAGAGAAGGATTTCGACGCCAACCTGTTGTTGGAGAAATCAATTTTGTTGTCATAAAGTGTGCAACCTGAGACAAAAGTTCAACAGGGCAATAATAAGGTCAATGCGGGACATAAAGCTCAGCTGACCATTGTGTACATGGGGACAGGACATGTTGGGGAGCACGGTTCATGTATGGGGAGAGTATCAACAAGCCCCAAAGTGGCTTTTAGAATGCGTAGTTTGATGTGCCCCTGTGGGGGGTAGGCGTTGAAGGCCAGCAGTCAGTGGCCGCGTTGGCCCAGCAGTTCATGTCGCCCACCACAAATGGATCAGGCTGAAGTGGGAGTGAAGTTATGTCCAAGAGAAATTCCCTGAAAGCTCGCGCACAGGTGGGGCATAAATATTAACAAAAGCGTGCACTTCGTCATCCCACAAAAAGGACACTACAAGCACATGGTAATCGAGAAATGTATGTTTATATAGAAACTTAAAACTATAGGTCATGCATATAAGCACCCCACAGTGCGGCAACCAAAAGGAAAGGGAGGGGAGGATCATGGTTGCCCATGTTTCCTCATCACCATGTGGAAAGTGGGTTTCCTATATGGCCAGGATGTTCACAGGTATGTTATTATTTAAAGCTCAGTTACCTAGCCTGGGATGGTGAGGCCTTGAGTCCAGCGAAGTTCAACGTCCCTATTGTGAAGGATCCCCCATTGCACCTTAGCTGCAATGGGAAGGCCCCCTTTGACCTTCCTTCAGCTCTTTTTCAGCATGCGCCATGGCAGCACATGTGCGGGAAGCAATATATTCAGCTGAGTCATAGTGGTCCTTTAAAACAATATCAACCTTTTTAGTATGGTTCTTGTTTTTGAAGGAATTTTACTTCTGCTGAACTTTCATATTACTGTGTTCCTGCAGTGCATCTACGGAGGTTGACAAAAATTTAGGAGAGAAATGGGTGGTAGAATCAGTTTTGATCAAGACTTGGTAATTTTTTTCAGGTAAATCTGACTCACTCATTGGGTCCTCAAGTTGGTTGGCCCAATATGATTGGTGTTCAGATTCTTGAGCCACTTCAGCAGCTAATGACTCTATGTTATCCTGGGTCTAGGCAGGTGGGATCATGGACGCGGCCATAGCTGCTGCCTTGGCACTGCTCTGCAGGCCTGTTTGGCCTTCTTGCACTCCTGCAGGGACACAGGCTTGACCTGAATGTAACACCCCTGCGTGCACCATGGGAAGGCGCCTTTAGTGTCAATAGCTGGTTCATAATGGGAGTCTGCACTGCCCATTGCATCAGAGAGTATTTTGTTTTGCGTAATGCCCTCTCTGGAAGGGCATGTGTGCGCTTTGTGACCAAAAGCGTGACAAAAGGTGCAGATAGGGGGCGCACTATCCATTGTGATGTGGAATGGGTGGGATTCCTGACCATCAATATTTACAACTGCAGTGTGGAGGATCTAGTCAAATATTCCGCTATGACTGCAGATGGGGTGATCACTGCTATTGCTTTGCCCAAGCACAAGTCTGGCATAAGCATAAAGCGTTGCATTTTGAAGGAGTAAGGTTCTTCATAGCTTTTAAGTCCATCCATGAGGTGGTGCTCCAGCACTGTGCTCTTTATCATTGTGGGGAGAAAGTCAAAGGTTACAAAAATTTGGTTTGATTTGGTCCACCAAGTGAACTTCATCTCGACCACCCATTGACCATCTGGGCGGTCTACCACCACATGCACCTGTGCAGCTTCATCCGCTGCTTTTTTAGTTTCAAACCTGAGATCCAACCAAATGTGGGTCAAAAAGTGCAGTGCTACACATACTGCGTCTGGGAAATGGTTTTGCACATCTCCACAGAACTTTTCACAAAACGCTGTTTGATAGATATCCAGTAAAACTTGGAGCCCATGCTCCACTGAAGACAAAGGCTGGGAATGTGAAGTTTTGATGAACTGATTGCATTTCGCTTGCCAGGCTAAAATCTCTTTGAGAATAATCACTGTCAGTTTTTTATTTTTATCTGCCGCCGGTGTTGCTGGGCATTTATGAACTTTGGACGGTGTGGAGCCCAATCCTGTGCCCTTTACTTTGCTAGCCCAACTGCTACACAACATTGGGTGCACACTAATCTTCTTGAAGAGATTATCAAACTTACTTAGTCTTGAATCAAATTTGTTGCAATTAGTGATTGCAACGAGTATGAATTTTTTTTCAATCCAATAATACAATCCTTATAACCATTATAAATAATGAATAAAATCACCCGCAATTCTATACAAAAATTGAACAAATCGCCCACAGCTAAAGATTAATGAACACTAAATTTTATGTATATTAATCATCATAATCAGCATGATTGTACTTGCACATGGATGACAAAAATAAAGGAGTAACTAGTACTGTGAGAGGCCTGCTGACGTCCCAATTAGGGGTGCATTATCACTTGAATTCCATATATTCTTTTTTTAACTGAGGAAAGCTGACCAGGGAACAGACAATACTGAGCTCTGAGGAGCAAAACTTATACTAAAGTAGAATTTAATGAACAGAAAGAGATGAGTGTATCACTCAAACTGAATCAAAAATAAAAAAACTAAAAAGATCCAACCAGGTTGGATGTGGTAAACTGCTATGCGTCCATGGTGAGGGGTGAGTGGGGATCAGGAGGCTCATCTTCCTCCTCTGTGTCATACAGTGTATGCAGAGCTCTGAGAGCATGGGCGTGGGTGCATCCTCTAAATGGAGTCAAGATAGCAGATTGGGGCTTACAGCTCGAATTCTGCTTTGAGGAGGGTAATGATATATTTGAATAGGGCTTTCTCAGCCTTGAGGCGAACTTTGGGTATGGTGGTGAAGGTGGCAATGTTGTTGGTAATGCAGGTCTTGTGGCCAATTTTTGTGACCATTGAAACTTTGTATTGGTTTTTTTGGCAACTTGGTAGAATAAGAGGAATTCATTTTTATGAACTTGTTGCATGGGGGAAGGACTGGGGCGGGTATCTCCTTGGACAAGACTGCAACTGATTTTGCTATGGCCTTTCATAGGGGGTGACAATCAGGGGAAGCAACAGCCTCTTTGGTGAATTGGTGATCACTTTGGAATTAATCAGCATTGGAGCGTAGAGAATAGTGCTGAGTTGGAAATTGAGCTGCATATTCTGCCTTTATGTACATTTTGAGGCCTGAGGCCTCAACCAAATAAGGGACGGGATTTCCCAAATCATCAACTTCCTCCATATAACCCAGTATCTTGGCCGAAAATGATATTTTGATCATCATACAAGTGGGTTGGGTTGGGTGGGTGGGTGGGTGTTTTTTGAATTTACTGGAGTACATGTTGGCTCCTGATTAGTTGGAGTGGGATTTTGGGTTTGACATGTAGGTTCTTTACTGGCTGAATCAGTGGCAGTTGCATCTACCATTTTGGTGGTGGTGGAGGGAGGATTGTTCCTCATAAAAAAGGTTTTTATGTCAGCAATGGGAGCATCATGGGGGGAGTTGAGCGTGTGGGCTCCAGCTTGGGCTATGGTGGGGAAGCGCCGCTTTGTGTGGTACAGGTCAAAACAAACGGGCAGATCATGCGCCCTTTGTCTACTCTGGACCATAAAGGGTGGATGGGGGCAGAGAAGACAACGGTGCAAGGGGGAATCAAAATGGCGAGTTTGGTTGATATTGGGCATACAGTTGAAAAGGCGTGATGGCCTGCAAGTCAGTTGGCTTTAACGGGAACCACAGATTGTAAAATGGGGTCAGCGCCATATACTGACAACCCAGTTATTAGTTCATTGTATAAAGTATCAGGGGGGTGGGTGGGGAAGCCTGCAAATTGTACCACAAGAGTGGGGTCATCAGGCAACTGGATAAAAGTGGTTGGATAGGGGTTCCCTGGAACTTCTGGGGAATGTTGGCTGCAATTGCAGCATTGGCTTCACAGGTGAAGCTGAGGTCAAAGTACCCCTTGTACAGGCAGAATTTGATATAGCCTGCAGGCTGCATAAGCGTCTGGGCTGATTCTATGATTTGTTTGTCATTGTAGGGAAACAAGTTGCCATATTCAGCCTGGAGGCCAAATCACATCTTGCTTTGGGGAGAAAAATGGGTCTATGAGGCACCACTTGGGAACGCGCAAGGTGGAGGGTGAGATCCTTGGGGGGAACATATTGACCTAAGGCATTGGGGGGCTGGTTGACCTAGTTCAAAAGCGTTTTCCCGCTGGGCAGAAGACACTAGGAGGTGTTTGGTCACTGCCCCATTTTAGAGCAGTGGGTGGTAGGGCCAAGGACATTGAGGTTTTGCTGTGTGTCAATTTTTCAGAGTTGTTTAGTTATGCTGTAATTTTTAAATTCGCTCAAAAGTGATATCAAGCGGTATAAAAAGCCAAATTCCTTATATTATTTTCCCCTATTTATTGTATTTTGTCATCTGTATGAAAAAACGTAGTTGGGTTAGTTGAAAGGTGAATATACACTGCTGAGGTGCTAATATAATGCCCAAAATTCTTCCCAATTTTGAGAGTATTAGTGCCTCCAATCATACTGAACCACTGTAATTAAGTTAATTCAAGGGCCAAATTAACTTGGGATTTTTAATAACCACTTCCATGATTTTTTAGATTTAAATTATTAAATTTATTGCGAGGAAGGCCGACCATGGGACGGACACTTCTGAATATGACTCAGACGAGACAAAACTCAGTACCAGGTGAGGCACCCCAGAGAAGCGATGCTATCTCTTGTTGCCAGTGGGAATGCCACTTATGGGAAGGGGGAGGGAACGTGTGTAGGGGGCGTAGCCACTATTGAGCACGTGTGGAGGAAGGGGTCTGATTTGATGAACCAGACTGGGAACCAGGAGGAGACCAGCTGCTGGCGACGTGGTGGGAGATATCCAAACATCCACGCTTGAAAGTGATCCACCAAATGAGACCAGAATCTGTGGACAGCTTCAGGGAGGGTGGGGATGGATCCGGCGATGGCATCCAAGACAATCGTGTGGATAGTCCACATGGCGATTGCAACCACCAGAGCACGAAGGGAGGGTGGGAGGGGGAGGCCATTGATGAAGCAAACATATCTCTTGACAGACTGAAGGGATGTGTTTGATCCTGGCCTAGCAGACGTTGGACTTCGCGCCATATTACTTTAGAGGTGGGGCACTTCTCCAGGCGGTGAAACAGCGTTCCATACTGGCCACACACGACACAGGATGAGTGTAAAGCATTAGAGCGCTCAGCTGTACGATACACCGCCTCAGGCAGCGCCACACATGGGAACGGACTTTCGGGCTGCAACAGAGGATGGTGTGCGTATTTCCAGATAGTCTTTTTGGTCTCAGTGGAATAAGGGATGTCCATCATGTCCAGGTAGTCCACCCTGGATAGGACTTGGGGTCGAATGGGGATCACGCCATCATGGATGGGTAGCCCCTGTACCTCTTGTGTGAACTGAGGAGAGGGGCGGCCTCTTTGGGTTGTATGTCCACTAATACGAATTCTCCACTCTGCACTTCGCATGGAGAGTAGGATTCGTTTGTAGTGGGTTTTTGTCCCGTGAGGACCTGTGGCTGATGTGTGTGATGCAAGGTATTTCATCAGGGAGTGGGGGTTTAATGGGTTGTTGAGGCCCAAGGCTCAGGAGAAGTTGGAGCGGGCCGCGCGGGACCAGTGTTGGGATGGGAGTGTAGGAGCAGTGACGGCCGCAATCCAGGTGCCTAGGATCTTGGCGGCATGGGCTTTGAAGTCAAGTAGGCCCATGCCACCATGATGATGAGGGCCAAACATGACCTCTAGCCGTACTGGTGGAGGGCGGCCTGACCAAAGCCAACCTTGTAGCAAAGCATACAGGGATTTGAAGAAGCTTGGGGAGAAGGGGATGGCGTGGGCTCCAAACCAGACTTTGGATAGGAGCATAGAGTTGGTAAGAACAACCCTGCTAGTGAGGGTAGTAGGGTGGGCTCTGAGAGAGGCGATTCGCTTCTTCACGTTGTCCAGTATATGGCCCTCCATTACTGCTGACGCGTATCTTCCTGCCTCCAACCACACGCCCAGATGGCGTACTGGTCCTATGGTAGGTCGCGGCACAAGGGGAGCACCAGTGGAGCGGTGTGTTTTGAGTTAGTAAGGCGTGGACTTGGGCGAGCAGCTGGGCTGGGTTGGGAACTACTTGCTGGGGCCCAGCAGTTCTGAAACCGACCAAGGAGGATGATTTTGGTTTTGGAGGCGTTCAGTGCCGCGTTGCTTACCCGGGAATATTCCTGGATGAGGGCTTCAAGCGCGCGTGCATCTTTATTATTAGACACCCCCACCACGCAATCATCTGCAAATGCCAGCATCTTGACTGGGGTTTGGCCTGGCACATGGACCCCAGTGAGTTGGGCATTCACATTTCGCAGTAGTGGGTCAAGGCTGAAGTTGTATAAGAGTGGGCTCAGGGGGTCCCCTTGTCGCAGGCCCCTTTGAGGATGGACTACATCCGTTAGGAAACCTGGGCCGCGCACAGCCATTGTTGCAGATTCCGTGAGCAGCATCACCCAGTTAATGAAGCGGGGAGGTAGGCGGAATTGTTGGAGGCAGGCCCTAAGGTATTCCCAGTTTACTCTATCATAGGCCTTTTGTTGGTCCAAGAATACAAGTGCCCCAGAGGCTGTGGACTGACACACATTAGCCACAGAGTGCACGTTATCCCAAATCGACCTTCTGGGGATGAAACTGAATTGTTCTGGAGAGATGGTGGCAGATGCTACGGTCCCTAAATGGTTTGCCATAATTTTTGTTAAAATTTTGGTGTCTGTGTTTGTTAGAAAAATGGGGCACCAGTTGGCTAAGTCTAGCCTATCCCCTTTTTTTTGAAGAGTGTGACTGTAAAAGCCTCATGTCCTACTGGTAGGAGGCGCATTTCCAACAGGCTTTGGTTGAGTGAGGCTAGCAGCAATGGGGATATGTATTTAAAATATTTTTGTAGAACTCATATGGAATGCCATCTGGGCCTGGGCATTTTTGGTTTGGCGCACCGCGAATGGTAGTCCATAATTCGTTCGGAGTAATTAAATTCATTATTTCTGGGTATCGGAAAATGGTGCAGATATGAGCTCTGTCAAGAAATTCCGCCATTTCGGCCGGCTGAATTGGTTCAGCTCGGTATAACTCGGAGTAATATTTTTGCGTTTTGATTGCCACTTCAGCTGGTGTGTCCATGATAGAATTATCCGATCTTTGCACCTGCGTGCAGGCCACGCTCTGGTGTGGTGCAAAAATTTTTTTGAAGAAGTATGCAGTGCACTTGTCACCTTTAGTGATGTGTGTGGCCCTGTATTGGACACAAACCCAATGTTTGTGTTGCCTTTCAAGTGCGTTGAGGTGTGCTGTTGCCTCCGCCCACTTCTGGCCCCATGCAGGGCTATATCCTGAGGCTGGAATGTTGGACTCCAAGTGGGCCAATTCTGCCAGCGTGCGCGATATAACCACCAATGTGGCTCGTGAGCGTCTGGATGAGAGATGGCGATAGTGGCAGATGGTGTCTTTTTTGAAAGTTGCTCATGTGGAAATGGGGTCCGCACAAAACGGTGCAACAAACAATTTTGCCAAAGTTGCCTCTTCCACCCACATGGAAAATCCTGGTGACGTAAGCTCTGGGGGGTGGATTTTGCACCAATGTGGGGCCTTTGCAACTGTGACAGGTAAGTGGTATGTTATTGAGACCAGTCGGTGGTCGGAGAATTCCATTTTCATTGTTTTGAAGTGGGAGATGTGGGGTTGGAATTTCGCTGGCGCTAGAATAAGGTCAATGCGGGTCATGGACCTTAATTGGCCGTTGTGGATGTGGGGACGCGTCATGTTTTTGAGCAGTGGGGCATGTCGCAGCAGCGCATCCATTAACCCAAGGGTGGCTTTTAGAATGCGTAGTTCTACGTGACCCTGTGGGGTGTGGGGTGAGGGCGGCCACCGGTCCGTTGGTGAGGTTAGCCAACAGTTCATGTCGCCAATTAGGAAAGAATTGGGAGGTAGCGGGAGGGATTTGACCGACGAGAAAAATTCCTGACACTCTTGTGCACCATTTGGGGTGTAAATGTTGACAATTGTGTGTGCAACATCAGCCCAAGAGAAGGTGACAACGAGCACTCGGTCATTTAGGAATGTTTCTGAAGATATAAATTTGAAAAAATTGTTTTTCTGAATTAGCACCCCACAGTGCTTTGACCAAAAGGATAGGGATGGTAGGAGCATTTTTTTCCAAGCATCCTCGGAACCTCGTGGACAGTGGGTTTCCTGGATGGCCAGGATATCCACGGGTAAATTATTTTGTAAAAAACTCAGTTTCCTAGCCCGGGATGGGGAGGCCTTGAGTCTGGCGATATTCAGCATCCCTAGAGTGAAGGTTTCCCCCATCGCACCTTAGGTGCAAGGGGGTGGGCCCCCTGGCCCACCAGCCTCTTCCAGGTCCCCATGGGCTTTCACAGCAGTGTGGGTATTAGCAGCAACGCTATTGGGGTTTTTGTTAATTTTTGTGGAAAGATTCGCGTTGGCTTTGGCCTTCGCTTTTTGTTTTCCCGACGTCGGACGAATTTTTTGCGGTGCGGATAAGTTTGGTGCACCGTCGAGTGGGGCAAAAAAATTTTTTTTTGGTTGGGATAGGTCCCAAGTTGGTTTCAACCGGGGCTTGGGTGCAGCAATTGGGTGAGATCGAATCTCCCATCGGATCCTCAGATTGAGTGGCCCGTTCAGCTTGGGCCTCCAAATCTGATTGGGTGATGGATTCCCAAGTTGCTTCCGCCACGACGTTCTCCATGTCCTCCTGGCGTTGTGAGTGTGGGATGGTGGTGGTGACCTTGGCTGCTTCCTTGGCTGCAGTCCTACAGGCCTGCTAGGCCTTCTTCCGCTCCTGTGGGGAGATGGGCTTTACAATAGGTAGCAGCCTTGTGCTCCCCACGGGAAGGCCTCTTTGGTGCTTGCGGTTGGTTCATAGTGCGCCTCTCCGCTGGCCATGGCCGCCGAGGGGTGCTCTTGGAATGTAACGCCCTCTTTAATGGGGTACATGTGTGCCTTATGGCCGAACGCGTCACAGTGGGTGCAAATGGGGGGCGCGCTGTCCACGGTTACCCGGAATGGGTGGGTGGTGTGCCCTGCAATGTCAATAAAGGTGGAGTGCGGGATCTGGGTTAGGTCCTTTGCAATCTCCTCAGATGGGGTCAGAACTGCGATGGCTTTGCCGGTGCACAGGTGTGGCATCAGCATAAAATGTTGCATTTCAAAAGATTGTATTTTGCCATATATGGCGAGACCATCTTTCAGGTGTTGCTCCAAAATGTCACGTTTTACTGTAGTAGGCAAAAAGGCAAACGTGAGGAAAATTTGGTTCGATTTTGTCCATCTGGTGCGTTTAGTTTTGATGACCCGTTGCCCTTTGGGGAGGTCAACCACTACGCACACCGCTGCAGCCTCGTCTGCTGCTATTTTGCTTTCAAAACCTAGGTCCAGCCAACCGCGTGACATGGAGTGAGGTGCAACGTACACCACGGTCGGGAAAATTTTGTGTACATCTTCACAAAATTTTTCCCATAGGGCCGTTTTTTGGATGTCCAGATACACACGGACTCCAAATTCCACCAACAAAAGTGGCTGGGAATGTGGCATATTGATGTACTGGTTGCATCGTGCTTGCCACGCGAGTATCTCCGGGGAAATTGTGACCGCCAGTTTTTTTAAATTTTTTTCTATTCCGCCAGATTCTCCGGGGCATTTTTGAACATTAGAGGCCACGGGCCTTCCGCCTGCTCCTCTTGCTTTGCTTGCCCAACTGCTCCCAGACATGGGCGCAGACTAATCCCCTCTATGAGATTATCAAACTGGATTTAGTCTTGAATTGAATGGGTTGCAAAAGTGTTTGCAACAAGAAAGAAAAGTCTTCAATAACCACTTCCATGATCCATAGCAAATTGGCATGGCTTCAATGAACTCATCTAATAGATGAGTATGGCCAGGAGGTGCCCTAGAGTTATAAAATACTGGCGCCTGGCCTTGAAATAAAATCATCATCTTACCATATAATCAACTTTCCTGTTTTTATTGTCTTCTATTAATTCTATCTTCGTATTAAGAAGTGTAGACAAGCATTAAGGGGAGATTGTTATTATTACCTGCGTCAGGTAGTTACCAATTAGAGAGGTAAAAAATACCCAGAAGGGGTCATAAGAGTCAAATATTATTGCTTATCTTTGTGACTTCAGAATGGTTAGAAAATATTGTAAGGCACATAGCAGAATTGAGGATATATTGGCCAAAACTCTTCCTGACTATCAAAGCAGGAGTATGTTTAATAAAAGAGTAAATCCTCAAAACTTACATAGGCCCCTTACAGGTTTTGGCGAGAAAACTGCTCTCTGAAAGCTTCAATCAGCTGGTCAAAGTTAAGAAGGGGAGATTTCCATGCTGGGGAATTTCTTGTGGGGTGGGGTTTAAGATGAAATGGTGAAACAGTTTAACAACTTCTGACAAAGTTAAGGTCCGTTCCCTGTCACAAAATTCATTTAAATACATGTTCACTGTGCGGCCAGCTTGGCGCAGAGCAAAGAACTCATAGAAAGCTTGTAAGGATGCACGTCAGGATGACGCCGCTTATGAAACGCTTCAAACTTTCCACCTGATTTTTACAAAAACTGCTGTGCGTGGAAAATTGTGAATCCCAGTTGGCTGCACCAGGGGACAGCTGATATAGAAAATCCACCCCATGCAAGGGTGGACAAGAAATGTTTATGTTTTGTTATTATTAAAAGAGGCTTCTGACAAGAGGGAAGCAAATGCTCGTTGAATTTTGGTTTAGATTTTGGGGGAAAGTCAGTGAATCGTGACAACAGGATCATGAAGGGTCCAAGTCCACAAAATATGAGCAGAAAGAGTGGGCATTTCCCAGTTGGTGGTATTTAGAATAACACTGAGGTGCGCTAACAATGATCTAAATGAGAAAACTGTGGTGAGCAACATAGAGACCATGACAAATGGCCAGCGCAAGCCTGTTCACACTCAAAGAAAGCCCCACATGGATAAGGTACATGTACATATAGTAATAAGTTTGGCTGAACTATGTCAGGAAATTTTCTGTAACTCTCTTGTTCCCATAGAGGTGGTGAGGATTGCACAGCCATACCAAAAGGGAATTAGTAGTTAGTAAAACTTGGAAAAGAGCCCCTTGGAAAGTGCTGGAGCACACGGAACCCAAGGACTGGGTGTTCAACATTAGCTAGATAACTAGATAACAAACAAACGACAAAACTTGGTTTGACCCCAAAGAGGAGTCCATAACCAAGTGTAAATTGGTGTCAGGGTTCTTAAGTGCTTTGATCTAAAGGGGACTAGGGAGGCTCAAGTGTGCACCAGATTCCATTATTAATTTTTAAAAAAAATAAACTGTCCTATGTTGTTGGAGATCTCCTTGAGGTGGTCCGAGCACAGGTTCACCCAGGGACCATATAAAAACTTAAAACTAAAGGGGTTTATTTAAAGCAAGTGACCAACAAGGAAGTTAGGTCTCAGGAAAATACTAATAAACACTTGGGGAGCTTAATCACTTCATGGGAGTGGTATTAAGCCTCAAAAACCAATAAGCGCACAATAACATCAGTCATGGTACTGTAGCTTAAGTAAGTAAAAACTTGAGCTATTGATTGTATCTGAATTCTCCTGGATATGGCAATATTGTAAATCAAATGAGTTTTGAAAACCAAATTCTCCAAGCAACCATAACAAACTACCATCAAAGATAACATATATGGTGCGTTTTAACACCCTTGGTGTAATTCTGGGCTGACCATGATGCGCACCCCCAGAACCAACTTGGAATTATCATGCCTGTACCCAGCGTTGGTCCAGGGTATGCTTCAGGCCTGGGAGGCCTTCCAACTTAACCCATTTTGCATCCTCTCGCCCAGCCTTATCTCTACAATCAGTACCCTCAATTGTGTCATGCAACCATGACATTGGGAGCATGTTAATTTCCTGAAAGTTTTTAGAAGGGCACCATCCTGATGGCCACTTTCAGGATTTTATGGACTTGATGGGCTGGTTCCCTTGAAGACTACATGATTATGATTTAAAATAGCATCAGCGGGCTTCCTAGTGGAAATATTTATGCACTAGGGTATATTACTTTGGCTCTTCTTAGTGGTAGTAATTATGTTTTAAGTCAATATTAATGCAATTAAATCAGAAATCAACATGAGAGGGTTAAATCAAACATATCTTTTTCTATAATAATTGAGATATTTATTGTAATCAAGGGGTAAGCTCTTAGCGCAGATATCAGCCCTCATGATTGGCGATATCTTCCATTATATCTCAAGTTAGCTTTGTCTTGTGTTCAGGAAGGAGCCAGTGTAAAGAGGGATAGGATTTACTTTCCTAGACCTTTAATATTGATGAAGGGAATTTTATCAATTGGATAGAATGACATAATAGGAAAATAAAATTAAGGATAAGGCGAGACAAAGCTAAATTAAAGGCATGATTTATACCAGCCAGTGGAGTTTACATGGTGAGTCATACTGATTTGTTTAATGTGCATTTCAGCAATATAAGTCGTTCAATGCTATTGAAATAATGTCAATATTAGTTCTGGGCCATAAGGCTATTTATAAACTTCAATTGATAAATAAATGCAATTAAATATAGGCTGAGATTGCCTAAATAAATATTTGTAATGAAAACCTGAAGTCAAGGCTTCACACCAATGAGGGAAATATCAACATCCTCCAACTCTTAAATTATGTAAACCACCATTGATTTTTGTTACCTTTATGTTTGGTCAATTTGGTGGAAATGATAATACTTGCTCTGATCAACCTTATATACAGCTGATTATCTAATTTATGCCATATTAATTCTTATAAAGAGGATTTTTGATGAATACTTTTCCTCTGCATCAGCGTAACTTCATTATTAAAATTTCCTATTAATACCTTGTCCCTGAACTAGACTCAGATTTTAGTCATAGACTATTATCTTAATTGTCCCTGCGCACCAAATTCAATTATTTATTAGTTACAATCAATTTCCTGGACCTCCACTGGTGCAAATCTCAAGTCACTAATCATTTTTGATCTTCTTTTTCCTGTAAATGTAAAATCTCATATCACCTATAGTTATAATCAGCTACCTTGCCCTGCGCTGGCATAAACTTGACATAAATAGTTTTTATTTTCCTCAGCATTTCACAAGCATCTAGTTGTAAAGGCAATTGGTATCATTTTATAAATGCCCTAAGACCATGGCACTAGTATTCTGTCCTTTCTGTATACTATGCAACTGATCCAAAAATTCTAAGTGCTTTTTAGTTAGCAATTATCTTTACTAATTAGAACTCTATATTTTTAGAAGCATATAAGGAAGGGACTGTCATTTGGATAAGTGATCTGTTTGACTGGTAGCTTTTTCAAAGCTTGCCTACAGCCATCCATAAATTAACTTGTGAGCCCTCAAGCCACTGAAAGTACTATATTAAGGTGTTTTTTTATTTATAAAAAAGCTATTATAAAGAAGTTTATGTTTCATTGTAAGGTTTACTGTCATCATAGTGATTACATTTTTGAATTGTGCAAACCTACCTGTGCAGATAAATTATGACGCTAAAGTACCAATATATTGACAAGGATCATGAATTAAATCTCATCAATTGATTTTACCTAATAGGTCCTTTATAGATAAGAATAAAAGCAAAAGGACTGAATGAGATATACATAAGATTAAGGATCACTTAGTTGATTCTAAGAGTTTACAAAAAAATGTATATCTTGTATCCTTTTTTAGGGCTCTGAGCACCAGCCAAATAATTTATCATGGTCAATGCCTGAATTCCATCTTGAAAAAATCACAAAAATGATATGGACTACAATGCATGGTATATATATACCACGAAGTAGATCATGCTTCAATAAAACTAAAATATCTTAATATAAGGTGCTAGTCTTCTTTTGTTTCTCACTGACCTTCAATTATACATGATACTAGTTCTAACGTTTTTATATATATATATCCAGTATAAAATTTGTTTATTTTTTCCTTATATATAGCTTTAGACCGCCTACAATATATGGTTTATGTAGGGGCTACAGTAATACTTAATAAACTGGGTATCTGTAAAATACTGTGTCGATGCTTTCAGTTTAGTATGCAAGGCATTAGACTACCTATGCGGCTAGACCTACCTAACTGCCGCTGGCAACCATAAAGCTACCTGTTTTACACAGGAATATGTTTTTCATGATTTTTTTGGATGGAATAAAACGCAAGCCAAGAGTTATGATTGGCGCCAGAGATAGTCACATAACTCCAGGCTTAAGCGCACCAAGAAATTGATTTTTTAAAGATCATAAGTACACCAGTTAAATGCCCTATATACTGAATTATCTTAAAGAAAAAGAGGCTGGAGATGTAGTCCCGCCTAAAAAGAATATACCGCAAGTTCTTTAACCATATTGAAATATTTAAGAAATGTGATACTAAGACCATTCATAAAGTTTTGTATATGTTTATAATAATTAAAGCTTTTTTTAATAAAATGAGTAGATTTTTCTAAATTAAATCCAGAGACATAATTCTTAAAGTCTAATTATATACTTGAAACCTTTCTATAGACTTTAAAAGTAGCTTATTGCATAGAGCTATAGGAAAATCTAATACATTTTTTATTACATTTATACTCTGGTTTGTTTGCTATATATAGATTTTAAGTATGATTTAATGCTAAAGTTTATGTTTTTAAAGACAATGTTGACTGCTGAAAACCCTAGAACAATTTTTAAAAATAAATTAATGATGAATTATTTAGTATGAAAGATTTTCAAAGATGACATCTCAAAGATTTTTTACTCTTCTTAGGTAAACTTTAACTGCACTTTTTCAATCTTTTTAGAAGATGTTTATGTGACCATCCAGGAATTTTATAAAATATCTAGATGTTTGGTAAGTTTGGCTTCTATCTTAGTGGTAAAATGTAAAGATCTCCTAAGTTCAAATTTTTATTAGTTTAATTACAGATGATATATACAGTAGAAAACTAATCATGCCAATGAATACTATTTAATCTGTTATTAAACAATGTTTAATGTCCTCTTTTCAAAGTTTATATGAATGTTAAGTTGATTCAAACATTTCCTAAAGCTAATTATTTACTGGTTGTAGTTCTTCTGCTTTATAACTTGTTTTCTAGATATGGTTTCTAGATCAAATTAAGATATAATAATGCCTAATCATCAGTAAGTATGTTCTACATATCAAACTCATATATATGAAAACTATAGGGTAGTACCATATACAAATCTTGATCTTAAATTACCCAAGGTCTCTGTAGTCAATATGGTTTTACTAAGTACAAACAACATAATTTTTGACTATCTGATACTCAGCTAAACTCTAAGCCTCTTATAGAGATATATGGGAAATAAGTTTACTTGAGATAAAAAAGGACACCCAAAAATTAGGTACAAATTAATTAATTAATTAATTAAGCATCATGTCATTGTATAGCCATATGCATCACTTCAAAAGCCAAAGCTTTAAGTTTAAATACTGCGTTTATTTGATATCAAACTTGCAAAATTTAGTATTAAAATTTTAAAAAGCTTCTTTTCTTTTACTAGAACAAATACCTTTAATTATTTATAAAACTTTTAGAAATTTTTTACCATTTGACCAGAATTTTTGCCCGTGCACTTAAGCCCATATTGACATGGTTGACGCCTGAAGCCCCACATGAGGTGGTGGTGCGCCACCTCCTGGTGTTTATCAGCCACTGACAAAATGCACCTGGGCAGGCCCAGCTAGCCCCTAATGCTTTCAATCATTACGTCCTGTCTCAGTACCTAGTCCACAACCTTGCGCACTCCCAAAAAGGTGCTTTAAAGTCTCCTAGTGCTCCCTCAGAGCAACCTGCATTTTAGAGTTGGATCAAACAAGGATCCTCTTACCCTATGTGAGCAAAGCCATCATTGTGATGGCCATAGAGGTATATAAGCCTTCAAAATTTATCGATTTCCGCACTTTGAGGGCTACATTAACCTTAGCTTCTCTTGTGAAGCCCACATCATGGCGGAAGCACAGCTATAATATACAAAAATACACCCATTTCAATTATATGAACTTGGTTTCCAGATGAGGCCAAACTTATGGTCCAGTTTGCTGGCTTACCCTCCCACCTCTCCCCCAAACGCATCCACAACAAACAAATGGTGGGTTTGGCTGCCTATGGCGCTGACCCAGTGTTGCAGTTCATGGTTACCAAAAACGCCTTTCATCTTTCAGGGCCTTGAACCTTTGCAAAAATCCACCCCTTCCATTGCAATACCCACCTCATAATACCCTTGTGCCCTGATAAGATCCATCATGATCATCCCTTCTGGCATGCATTGAAAATGGCCATGCATTTATATCTTGTGTTTTAGGAAAGACCTCTGAAAAGCAAGTTCCCCTAACCTGCCACAGCCACATTCTCTCCAAAGCCCTCCTCATCTGACACCCTCCCTCAGTGGAGTCTGGATTTTTTGAGTGGGGGTTGATCTATTCCCCACCCTCAACTGCCGTGGCACTGTCCCTGTGGCGCCACACAATTGGAGTTCAACCTCTAGAACTATTCTTGAGCATGTAACGTACCGCCCTTTAATGGGTGAAGCCTCAACTAGGGGTCATGACTCACCAATATTAATTTATTAGCAAATTCCAGATTGTGCTCCTCATTAACTTGAGTTGAGCTAATCTGAAGTGTCAGGGATCATCCCTGATTGTTATTATTAATATTTCGAGCTGAGTAGTAGTTGGAAATTAATCCTGGTAAGAATTCAAGCCTAAGGTTTAATGGTGACTAATATCAGGGATAACTCATCTTTAATTTACTATCACACGAGTTATTAATATTAGTTTAATTAGAAATCAACGCCAAAAGTTTCTCTTGGTAAGACTTTAACTTTCCATCGCTTAGTAATTTCTATAGAAACTCTAAATTATCTCTCCCCCCATAGTATTAACTTTAGCTCTTTTATTATGGTGAGGCTCCCCTAATAAAAACACATTTATCCTATTTTAACTATTATAATATCGTTTATATTTAGTATAATTAATTTAATCTCATAAATAAATCCTTTCTCTGCCTTAAGTTGAGGCTGGTAAACTTAGGGGAACTTTGGCCAGTCTCTTGGGCCAGGCGATGGATTAAGCCTCCTGCACCTGCCCCCTTTTTGGAATCTGAGCCAGCACCATGCAAGCACTCTGCGCGGCCAGAGATATTGACATTGATGCTCCCTACAGGGGACCCTGTATACCCCTAAATTTCACCTTTACCACTGAGAAGGGATCTTAATTTATTGCTCTGGGCCGAGCTCCTGAAGAGCTTTAAAAGATTTCAGGCCTAAAAGACAACCCTCTTGGAACTGCTGGACCCCCATTACCAGGTCAAGTTTAATAAATCAAACTGAACCTAGCAAAGGTTAAGTTCCAACATTCAGCTGTCCAGACTGACCTCCGCTTCCTTGATGAGCCCCTCAGCACGCTCTTTCTAGGGCAAATTTACAATGCTAGCCCTCACAGCTGATGATCTTTTCAATAAAGGCGAGTCATTCAGTTTCCCACATAAGATGACCATTCCAGGGCCAATCCTCAATGCCAGCAACAATGGTGATGACCTTCTAGGGACCTTCCTCGATGCAGGGCAACCTGATCCTGCCTGCCAATCCTACCTAAAAATTCTGAAGGGATAAATTCCTGAAATCAGCTTAAAAGTTAGTCAGGGTTGACTGCTAATCAATCCCCTGATTTTAATGTTTTAATTGTAGTTGTTATTTGTTAGTTGAGATTCGCCTATCTTCTCCTCAATCAATTGAGTTGATCCCTTTCCTAAATCGCCAATGTAGCTTCACTAATCTGAGTAAGCTACCCTGACAATTAACATTTATGTATAAAAATCTAGAGGTATTCTTCACATTTGATTGGGTTGAGCTACTTTCAACTATCAGCTATTTTCTAGTTTGGGGCCCATCCCAGATGCCGGCAAGCAGCAATGATGACCTTTCAAGGGCTAATCTTCAATGCCAGCCCTAATGGATGATGTTATCTTCATATGGCGAGGTATTTAGTTGCCCCACCGCCACTTTCCCTTCCAGGGCTTATCCTTGATGCCAGCCCTCACAGCAAATGTTCTTTTCAATAAGGCGAGTTATTTATTTGCTCCTGCCACCAATGTCCTTTCCAGGACTAATCCACAATGCTTTCCATCATGACTTTTGATCTTTTTGATGAGAGAGGCATTCAGTTGCTCTTGATATATATTCTCTTTCTGGGGCCAACCCCCAATGCCAACTAACAACGCTGGAGCTCTTTCCAGAACACTCCCTGATGCTGACCCTCACAGCTGATGATCTTTTTAAAAAATAAAGTGAGCCATTTAATTTCCCCGCTGTTGAAGATCTTTTGGGGTCATACTGATGCTGGCCCTCACAGCTTATGATCTTTTTAGTAGGTGAGTATCTCAGTTGCCCCGCTGTCAATAATTTTTCTGGGGGCTACCCCCGATGCCAGCTGTCAACGCCAATGCTCATTCCATGGTTACCACCTGAATCTGGACTCTCACAGCTGATGATCTATAATAATAAACCAGGCAATTACTTGCTTTGGCTTACCAACTACTGCAAGTCACCCTAAGCCTGCTCGTCTACCCCTGCTAATTCTGAAGGGGGTGGAACATGTTAAAATGGCATCCCCATTCCACCCGTGCTCTCCTGAAATTGCCATAATGAGTCAAGCTAGTTGCCATTTAGACCAACTTAACTGATGGTCTGTTTCAACAACTGGGTTATGTCTCAATTTAAAACAACTTAATTAATAGTTTGGATCATCAAACTCAGCGAGCATGTGGATGACGCCTTGGTTCTTGCTGACAACCTATGCTAAAGATAGACCCTTCAATGGTCTATGTATATAGTTTTCAAATGTGCTCCATTAACTTGGGTTGAGCTAGGTGTAAGTGCTGGGATACTTCCCCACAAATTGAATTATTAATTTGACACTGGTAACTGAAGCTGAGGATGTCACCATTTTATTTAATATTTAATTCTTGGATTTCTGGTGGATTGACAATCTGAAGCAGAAGTTTTAGGGATACTGGCTGCTGAACGCCAAGGATAATCCACTTATTGACAATTCAGGAGTTCACTGGTGATTTACGCTGAAGTCAATTTCCCTGCGAGCAGAATACCAAGGTTCCCATTTCAAGAGCAATTGATGATGATTCCGCCGCTTATAATTATAAGGAAATGTTTAATTTTCAAATTGACCTCCTCATTTGATTGAATGGGTTGAATCATGGGTTACCGGTGACTCCCTGTCAAGGATAACTAGGACACTTGTGGGGCTATTCCCCAATGTTTTTCTTAATTTGCTGGCCATTTGTGCCAATAAAAAATGGTAAGTCAAGCATTTAGTTGCTTCCGCAGCCTGTGTTCTTACCAGCCATCAGTGCTTAGAATCCTTTCACCAGGCCAGGTATTCTTTTCCCCTGGCGCCTATCATCTTGCCAGCCATCCATGCTAATGATTTCTAAGCAAAGCATTTAGTTTCTCCGTTCTACTTATATTCTTACTGGTACATAAAGCCAATGATCTTACACTCCAGCTGCGCATTCAGTTGCTCACCACTCTCTTTTTACTGACAACCAATGTCAATGCTCTCTTAAGCAGCCAAAAATTTAGTTGCTTGCAGCTGATAATTTTATCAGACCACGCTGCTAATGATTTCTCTAATAGGCCCAAGTATCCAGTTGCACTGTCACCTATATTCTTGATGGCGCCTATCACTGATGTACCTCTTCTCAGATCTCCAGGCTGTTCCTGCGCCATCCACTATTAGTTATCCAACATTCACAGCATTTGGATCTTAATTTAGTTTTTATAAAAACTTTAGTTGACTGAAATCTTAAATGCTTCCTCCAGTCCATACCAAACCCTGCTGAAAAGATCTGATGACCCTATCCTGACCCTTGACCCCCAGCTGAGGCTTGAAGAAGGTTCTGTTGAGCATCACCCTTTAATGGGTGAAGCCTCAACTAGGGTTGCAACTCACCAATAGTATTATATCAAAAAATGCCAGATTGTGCTCCTCATTAACTTGGGCTGAGCTAATCTACAGTTTCAGGGATCATACCCAAAAATCATTATGAATATTTTGAGCCAAATAATAGCTGGAAATCAATTCTGGTAAGAATTAATTCTAAGGATCACTGGTGAATAATGCTGAGGATAATCCATCTTTAATTTGATATCACTCAAATCATTATTTTTTTAGAACATACAGCAATCAATGCCAAATGTTTCTCTAGGCGAGACACTAACTTGCATCACTTATTGTGTTCCCTGAAGGCTTTTCCTAAATTCTCTTGCCCCCAATTAGCTTTAGACTTTTTATTATGGCGAGGCTCCTCTAAGAAAAACATTTTTTATCCTATTATAACTAATATAATATCGTTTATATTTACTATGACTAATTTAATTTTATAAATAAATTCTTTCTCTGCTTTGGGTTAAGGCTGGTAAACTTAGGGGAACTTTGGCCCCCTCTCTTGGGCATGGAGATGGAACTGAGCCTCCCACGCCCACACTTTGAGATTCTGAGCCAACACCATGTGAGCACCTTAAGCGGCCAGAAATCCTGACAGAGAAGATTGAGCATAATAACCGGTGGAATTGCCATGGTCTAATCTTCATGGCCCATCATTTCCTTTCACTCAGCCAAATTAGTTACTGGCTCAGCACTGTCTGAATTGGGTCTGTTTGAGATTCTAAAATAGATCAAGGGCAAAGAACAAGCTTATAGAATAAAAAATGACCTCAACTGGCCTAAGTTTTTCACAAATTTCCTCAATTTAGCTCCCTGCCACCTTTTCATCCTCATAGTAGCTGTCCAGTTTATAAAAATATGCATAAAAAAGTCGTCAAAGAAGCATCTGCCCCTGCAAACTCCCTCCATTGCCAAGCCCTCCATGAGGCGATAATACCACCATGCAAGGGAATTCCCACTTAATTTCTCAGACAATGCTAAGTGGGACAATGGAAAACTTCTCATTGTTGTGAGCTGCGCTTGCACTGATGCAGCATTATCTTCATGCTTTTCTCTTCCTATTCCCAAACCCACCAATAATCAAGTCATTTAATTGTGTTAAACTTATCACCTTCACTGAACAACAACTTGCTCAGTATGTCAAGGCGATGCACACTGCTAGACTCATTGAAAAGGACATCCTCACCTCATATCTCCTTCTGCCCTATGTTGCTGATGCTTTAACACCCACTTTTGTCTGCCTTTGTCTGCCGCATAAAGAAAATCGCTCCAGATGAAATTTCCCCCACTAATCTTCACCTTCTAATATTGATGCTTAGGCGTACACTAAGGAACCATTCAAAAGATTTTATATATTGGTTTAATTTGGCACCTGTAATCAAAAATCCGCGGATGCTCCCCCTCCTTAGGTTGGGCCCCATTAGTACTAAAAAATTACTATTTTTAGATATTAAATTGTTTGTCAGACTATATGCTTACTATTGTTCAGTAACCAACTTTCATAGTGTAGTACTTGAAACTGTAATAGATTATTAATTGTTTATCAACTTAGACTACCTGCTCATTAATTTTCAGTTATTTTTCCAAGTAGTATTTTCATGAAGTCAAAAAGTTTAAAGCCTTAATAGAAACTCTGAAGAGGTTGAGTTCTGCTAAGAATATATGGACAACTAGAGTTTCCTTGACCGCAGATATGGTTATTAATAAAAGAATAAATTATTTATAATGAAGTAAAGGGGATAACCAATTAAAAAATTCATGAGACAAAAAATGATATTTACTAAAGATATTTTAGCAAATTTAGTGAGAGAATAGATTATAGATATAGAGATATAATTTTTCTCTTATATAATTTCCCAATTCAAACATGATTAAATATATCCTTTTCCTTTTACACAGTATTTTTATTTAGAAAATTTATAAACTAAATTTATTATTTAAAATAATCAAAACACAGCTAAATACATATCACTTAAGGATTCTAATATTAATTGGATTGGTATACAAAGATCTATGCAAGCTATATATGGGAAGTCAAAAGTTTAAAAGATAGACAAGCATTTATTTAAGTTTGTAAGATAAAAATGATATAAACCTTTTTTATAAGCTGGATAGCACTCAAGTAGAAAGTTTGTAGTTTAATACTTTATGATTAGCTTTTTAGCATTAAATTCTTTTTAAGCATTTGTATATTACATATATTACCAAGTTAAGTAGTTTATCAAATTGCTCACATAAATACAAAGATAAAAGTTGTTTATTTGAGGAAAGTTAACCAGGGGATAACTTTTTTAGTACTAGATGGTCCCAACCTGAGGGGGGATTCATTGATGTTTATTGAATTACGCCTGGGCTCCTAAGAGCCTGAGGCGAGGGAAGGGGAGGGAGGAGGCATCGAGAAAGGGAGGGGGTTTGCGCGCCAGAGCCGTGCTGCAGTGACAACTGAGCGGGGGAGGGTTGGCGACATAGTGCAGACCTTCAGGGCCATCTCAAAGTGTACCTGAAAGTGGGTGATCATGTGTGGAAGGGTCCACACCAGCTGGTCAAAGGCAGCACGAAGGAAGGAGTTATGGATGGTCCAGATGGCTGTGGCATAGGTGAGGACATGGAGGGTTCAGTTACAACCAGGCAATGTCTTCTCGAACATGAGGCCTTGCACAGGGTGTCCAGACCAGGGCTGAGCATGGAGGAGCGCGCGGGCCTTTGGCCAAAATGCGGCAACACCTGGGCAGGTGAAAAAATGATGGAGGTGGGAGTCAATAGGCTCCACACAGCGGGGGCAGCTTCAGTGCTGGAAGGTAGGGCCAGTCCGGTCCCCTGTCCTGTATGAACAGTGGATCACCCTCCATAAGGTGTTGGACACCTTTGCTGACAGGATGGGGTGATAGACGTCCTTCCACAATTCCTTAAGGTCAAATCTCACGGAGGGAGGGAGGAGCTCAAGGAGTCTTGGGCGGATGGGAGGACGATCTTGGGGGTTAAGGCGAGTTGTGACAACTTGTCCATTGTGCACAATTGTATGGCGATGGGGGCTGAGGCCAGGGCCTTCCCTTCTGTATGGGAAGGCATGGTGGATCCGCGCGCCTACTCGTTTCAGGGCAAGGAGAGCCTGGTTCCAGTAGGGGGATGAGGATGGTTTTAGGCGATGGCCTGGGTGGTTTGTGAGTCACTCCCCTAATGAGGTCAGAGATGCTCTAGGAAGACCCAGAGCTGCTGACACTGACTGGCGGAGGGCGGGCGCCCATTGGGGCATGGGGGTCGCATCCCAGCAGACAATCGGCCATAGGTACTTCAGGAAGATTGTGGTGGCGTGGGATCGCGTGTCCAGAAGCCCTAGGCCCCCTTCATTGCAGGGTCAGGCAATGGTTGAGAGGGCCATTGGTGGATGGTTTGAGCCCACATATCCAACAGCGGAGGAGTACATTGAGCCGCGTATAAAATGCATCTGTGAATGGGCAGACGTGCACTAGGAACCAGACTTTGGAGAGGAGGAACACATTGGCCATCAGAGCTCGACCCTGGGGGTGATGTGCCACCGGTTCCAGCTGGCAATCCTGGAGTTAACTGCTGCGAGGAGCAAGTCCTCATTGTCTTTTAGCGCAACTCCTTGTTGGTTGGTGAGAACGCCCAGGTGACGGAAGGTACCGCGCTCAGGTTCAATACCAAATGGTGGGGGGAAGGTGGGGGAGCCGACCTGTACAACTGTTGTCTTGGAGGTGTTGACCATGGCGTTGGACGCCTTGGTGTACCTCTCAATGGTCACAGCAGCGAGGGCAACATCCCCAGGGCAGCCAAATACAATGGCAGTGTCATCTGCAAATGCCATGGTGCGTGTGGGGGCTTTACCTGGGACCAGAATCCCTGCTAGCTTGTCAGTAAGGAGGCCAAGAGGGGGTCAAGGGTGATGTTAAAAAGGATAGGGCTCAGGGGGTCCCCTTGCCGGAGACCTTGTCCAACTAGTACTGCCACTGTAAAACCCGTTGGCGCCAGGACTCTGGTGTGGAGCTGGTCATAGAGCGCTGATATCCAGCGCCTAGCTGCGGGGGGAGATGGAAGCGGGCCAGGGAAGCATCAATATACTTCCAGGCTACCTGATCATATGCTTTCTCCATATCCAGGAGAGCCACAAAGCCATTCACCTTACGAGAGTTAGCAGTCAAAGTCACGTGAAGGTCATTATAGTTGTCCCATAACGACCTCCCCGGAATAAAACCGTGCTGGGATGGGGAGAGGCGAGGTGACACCCATTTGGTGATGCGGTTGGTTAGAAGCTTCGTGAATAGCTTGTGGTCTGTGTTGATCAACGCTATGGGGCGTCAGTTCTCCAGGTTCTCACGGTCTGACTTCTTGTGAATGAGGGTCGTGATTGAGCCTCTGGAGTCGGGGAGGACCTCGCCATTCACCAAGAGTGCAGCGAAGAGGTCGCGGAGGGTTCTGGCTATCACTGCAGGTTCCAGAAGGTACACCTCAAAGGGTATTCCATCTGGGCCTGGGGCTTTAAGCCGTGGGGATTTCAGAAGGGTTTTCATCACCTTCTGGATGGAAATAGGCGCCAGTAGAGCCTCATCAGCCCGTGGGTCAATGGGCGGCTCTGGAGCCCGCCACAGGAAGTCTTGGATGTCCGATGGGTCCACCTGGGTGGCATAGAAGAGGCTGGAGTAGAAGCGGTGTAGTTCCTGCGTGATTTCTTCCTTATCTGAAGTTGTTGTAGTGCCAATCTTCAGTGCATAAATATCCTGTGCTGTTGACCGGGCTTTCTGTTTCTGAAAGAAGAAGCGGGTGGGGCGTTCCCATTGAGCATAGTAACGAGATGTTGTAAAGTTTGCTGCCCGTTCTTCCTGCAGTGTGAGCTCCAAGCGGAGTGCTTCCTGCGCCGCTTCCCAGTCTTCCAACCATCTGGGAGAGGGCGAAGGCTGGCAGTTTCGCTCTAGATGTCTGATTCTGGCTTCCGCCCTTTTGACTCTGGCGCGAGCTGCAGTCATCTGGGCTTTGGCACAGTTGTAAGCAACGCGGGTGATGCCCTCCTTAGTCACCGCCCATCTAGCCTTGTGGTCAAGCAGGTGGGGGGGGGGAGGTGAGAGTCTCCCGGATGGTCATAGACAGCTTCTCCTTAGTGAAGGGGTTGTTGAGAAGAGCTGGGGCAGCCCTAGGCCAGAACCTACACGACGGTTAAAGTGTGGTGGTGAGGACAACGGTGAGTGACCTGTGATCACTCAGATGGTTGTCACGAGAGATGGGAGAGGAGACGCGGCCAATTAGCAGGGGGCCAATCAGTGCCATATCTATGCGTGACGCTGACTGGAAAGCTCCTCCATCATACTGGATCCTAGTCATGCAACCTAGGCCAGACGCGGAGGGTGGAAGCGCATCTATAAAGCCACTCAGGCGAAGGAAATCCTGGAGGCGACTTGATCCAGGACGTTCCTTTGCTGCAGGGGGATAAGAGTCACGGACGCGACTTATGGTTGTGTTGAGATCTCCTAAAAGACTGTATTCTGTGGGAGATTAAGTTGGACGAGCTCTTCCAAGAGCCGATTTTGCTCCTGACCTGCATTAGGCAGGTAGATGCTTGCAGCGAAGAAGGAGAAGTCAGGAGTGGTGAGTTTGGCCAGTATGAGGCGGCCACCTAGATATTGTGAAAAAGAATGGGTTTTAACCTGGGGATTCAAAACAATAAGGGCGGCATAGTTTGTCCAGAAGGAGTTGCCTCCAAACTGTTCATTCCATGCAGATTATTCGTGGGGGAGGATATGGGGCTCCTGGACAGCAGCGATGTCAATTTGTGCTGACCTGAAGTTTTGGAGTAGGCGGGCTCTCCGCTTAAAGTCCCGCAACCCATTTGCGTTGATGGATTGCAGGGCCAGGGTGCTGCCATGGGGACTCATAGCTGTTCCCCTCCATGTCCTGAGGGGGTTGCCAGCACTTAAATCTGCTGCTGTGAGGCGGCTAGTTTTGAGTCCTTTAGCTTGACTATTAGCTGCATTCTGTGAGGAGCGTCGAGGGTTCTGAGGGGAAGGAGAGGGTGGGGGGCGGAGGACCCAGTAAGCCAGCCTAGGATGCTGCCCCCGCTCCGTTGCAGGGTAAGGACCTGAGGGTGCTTAATGGTGACCTCCGCGGTGTCCCCATTTGATGAGTCTGAGTCCATGTTCACTTCCTACAACACTGCAAAGGATCCGCGCGAAATGGACTGTGGGGTTGGGGTAGGACTCTTTTGAGGTGGCACTTCTACCACAGGCCGCGGGTTGCCAGTCCATGCTGGTGGGCATAGGCCAGTTGGAAGCTAAGGGTTGATGCGATAAATTGCTGGTGGAGGTTGGTGGGGGTGCCGCGGAGCCCTGAGTGGGGGTGGCTGATGAGGGGCACCCTGTGGGAGATGCCTTGCGCTTGGTGAGAGAGGGAGTTGACTCTGGGAGATTGGAGGGGGTGCCCATTGGAAGGGGGGCATGAGCGCGAAGGTATCCCATACCAAGAGTGGGGTTAGCTGTTTCAACTGCTAGGCGTAAGGCCTCAGGGTACAGGTCTTGAACGGGAACCCATTGTGTGGGTTGTGGAATTGCTGCTGCAGCCACGTGGGATCGTTTTTGGCCTGGTTTAGGCCCCTGGGTGGTGGCTAAGAGGGCTTGTTTTCGAGCTGTGCAGCCACTATACAAGTGTCCAAGGGCGTTACACCATGAACACCGGGGGCGCGCCTGATCAGGGTCGACAAAAAATATCTCAGGGCATGCCCCAACTACCGCCACACGAGGAATAACCTCAATGTTGCGGGATACAGTGGGGGAGGGGATGAACGACGCACTAGCAGTGCGAGCTCTTTGAGTGGGAGCATAGTAAGAGGGGACGCTAAAGTCCACTGAAAGAACAGACCCAAACTCCATTAAACCACGATGGAGTGCCAATTTAAGAGACTCAGGATCAACAGTCGTTGGTAGGTTGGAAAAAGTAACCCATGAAATTTTTTCCAGGTGAGAGCGTGTGCGGGAGATGCGAAGAGATCCACATGGAATAATGACCTGGAGGGTGGCAGCATGGTCAGCAAGGGCAGCTTCAGTGAAGCCCACATCGATGTAGTGGCCCTCCACTGATTCATGGATGGTGGTGTTATTTGGGAATGTCTCCGCAATCGCTGCAAAATATGAGAAGTAATCCTCTTTATAGAATTTAACAGGGTTATGCCCATAATAAAAGCAAATTGCGTGGGAGAGGGTTGAGCGAGGTAGAGCTTTTTGCGCTCTAGTTTCGGCCCATTTCTTCTTAACATCAGCAATAAACGCCACTTCACGTGGATCAGCTTTGGGTAGCGTTGGTGCCAGAGGTTTTTGCCACGCCCTAGTAGCCCCTTTGGTACGTTTGTGTTTGCTTTAGGCTGCAATTGCGGGTTGAGTGTGAGCTGGTGGTTTGGACAAGTTTGCGGAGTTCCCTTATTGCTGGAATGTTACAGCAGTTGCTGGCGTCATATTAAATTGAGGGGCGGTTTTTTGGGCCTCGCTAAATTGGGGAGGCTCATCCAGATTGGAATTAACTCCAGCCAATTGGGAGGAGGGAGATGTTTCATCACCATCCCAATCTATTTGGGTAAATTCAGCCCGAGTATTTGCTGTGATTTCGTGGGCAAAACTCACTGGCTGATTGGTAATTTTGTCATTTTCAGCATATGGAGATAAAGTGCCGACTTGAGAAGTGCCAATTATGGGGTTTAATTGGGACGGGTGAGATTGGAACTGGTGTGAAGTTCCAAAATCTGAACCATTTAAATCCCCATTGGGAAGAGTAGATTGTCCCAATTTGGTGCTTAGTGAACCAGAATGTGCGGCTAATCCAACCTTACATCCAAGGGTTTGGGGGCCAAGTGATTGTTGGGCCTCGCTAAATTGGGGAGGCCCATCCAGATTGGAATTAACTCCAGCCAATTGGGAGGAGGGCGATGTTTCATCACCATCCCAATATATTTGGGCTAATTCAGCCCAAGTATTTGGTGTGATTTCGTGGGCAAAACTCACTGGCTGATTGGTGAATTGGTCATTTTCAGCATATGGAGATAAAGTGCCGACTTATAAAGTGCCACTTACAGGGTTTAAATGGGACGGGTGAGATTGGAACTGGTGTGAAGTTCCAAAATCCGAACCATTTGAATCCTCATTGGGAAGAGTAGATTGTCCCAATTTGGTGCTTAGTGAACCAGAATGTGCGGCTAATCCAACCTTACATCTGAGGGTTTGGGGGCCAGGTAGCTGGGTATCGCCCCTCATGGAGGGAGCCAGAAACACGGCGTCATCAATAATAGATGGGGCTGAATTAGCTGACACAATGGGGGAGGTGAATGCCTAGATGGGCTGAGTTGCATTCAACTGAGCAGACGCCACTAAAACAGCGTGGGTGATGGCCTCCTTGGTTGGAGGGGGCCCAGCGGGTTGGTGGGAGGCAGCGCACACAGAGCTGTTAGGCGTGCAGGTTGCAGAAGTACGATCAGGTGAATGGCGCTAGTTGAAGTAGCTCCAAGTTGGGGGGTGGTGCCTGCTTTCATGGCTGCTGCTTGAGAGCGGGTGATTCTGGTTGACCCTGAGGTGAATAACCGAGGGTTGCTTCGTTTGGGGTGGTGCTGGCTCGTTTGGCATAGCCTGCGGGTTCTTTTGCGGGGTTTCCCGCCATATTTGCTAATAGTTTTCGTAAATCTCTTTAGTGGAGCTAAATTTCAGGCTAAATTGATTTTCGAAAAGTGATGCTTAGCAGAAAGAGATTAACCAGGGGATAACTATACTAAAAAATAAAAAAATAGAATGGGCTGAAATGCTCAAGTGAAAAATTGACAACAAGAAAAATATAATATAAATTTAACCAGGGCGGTAATGGCAAACTTCTAGACAACCATTGTAGATGGGGATTAGAGATCAGGGGGAGCTTCCTTGTCTCTTTCATCCTAGAATAAAGTGTAAACCAAATCATAAACAAAGGGTGTGAGGACATCAGCAGCATGGGGTTTAAAATCTCCCAATGGATATCCAGGATAGAAACCTTGCACCCCTAACAAAGGCACCAAAATAGTTGACTAAATTGTGGTCTTCTTGGATACAGGCGTTGGGAGCTTGAAAAAGGTGGCAATTATGCACGGGTAGTTTTAGCTTTAGGGTTCTTTGCCACCACAACAACAATCAGTATCAAGTCATTAACATTTTTTGGAATTTTGTTAGGGCACTCTTATCTGCAGCGTTAAGGGTTGCTATGACAGAGGGAGGAGCAAGACCTTCTGCAAACATTGCAACAGACTTAGCTGCAGCTTTATGGGGAGGGTTATAGTCGGGAGAGTCAGTAGCATTAATAACAAGCAGATGGTTGGATCAGAATGGTATAATCTTTATTTATGGTCATAATTAAAGATGGGGATTCAGCATCAAAATCTGAGCAAAAAACCATTTGATGTTAAGGTCAGATGTTTAAATGTGAGCACCCAGTTCTAAAACCTCAACCAATAATGCCCAGGAATTATGATTGAACTGGATCAGGGCATTAGCATAAGCGTGAGACTAAGCTGGAAGATGGGAGGAAGCTTAAATCAAACCTTGGTCCAAGCCATTTTCTGATTGGCTGAGGTAGTTGTGGTTCTTTAATGAGGAGGGGCTGATTGGCTAGCGCAGGAACCTCTGCAGTAGCAGGCATTGGGGGAGGGAGCAGGAGCATACCCCAGACATAAAATGCCTCTGGAGCATGCAGCAAGTTGGGCGCCAGTGGAGGTGGGCTCAGATCTGGCAGAAGCTGCAATGGAGGGTCATTTGCGCTTTTAAGTGATACAAATCAAAACAGGATGGACAGATCATCCGACCATTCTCAAAACAGGCCCAGAATGGATGGTTGGGGCAGAAGGGATAACAGATAAAGGGGCATTAACAAGGAGCTATAATTAGAACTAGGGCGGATCATAGTAAACGCTCAAGGCCCTAGTAGACCTTAGCCTCATTTGGGACCACAGATTGAAGGATGGGGTTAGAAACTGTAGGCAGCCAAACCAACCACCAGCACCTTATGGAGCACAGTGAGGGAAGGTGGGTAGGCAAAACAGCAAAAAGAACCGCCATTTTGGTGTCTGCTGGTATCTAGGTGCAAGTGGTGGAGAGAGCGGTGCCATGGAATACCAGGGGCACAGTCGCTGAAGTGGCAACGTTGGCTTTGCAATGACCCAAAAATTTACCCTTTGAAGGGAAGAATTCAATGGGCTGGTGGGTTGAATCACCACATGAGCCATTTTTTTTAATATGTTAATCAGTATATGAGAAAAAGTTCACATATTTGACCTAAAGGCCAGGACACATGATGCTTCATGGGAGCACCAAGGGGCAACAAGCACTGCCTGGGTACAAGTGAGGTGAACATGAGATTCTTGGGAGAAATAAATTATTCCAAGGATACTGTAGGACTGGAAAAACAATTCTGAGCGCGTTTTCCTGCTTAATGTTTATGCTAAGAGAGGGGTTTGCCACTTACACGCACACTGGAGCATCTGGCATGGGACATGAAGAAATCAGGGTTGAACTGGTGCCAGAATGTTGGATATTTAGTTAAATTTACTCTAATAAACTCTTTTGGAAAGTAATCTTTAGCAATGTCAGAAATTTGCCCTCACAGCTCCAAGAAAAGAATGTTTTGGGTCAAAATGGGTTGAAACGGGGAAATGTCAGACATTTATAAGTCTTTGATTATCATAAGAGCGAATTCAATAATACTAACGATTTTATTGGCCAAAAGACCTTGGTTGATTATCGATGGAACACCACAAATCACGGTAACACTAATGTTAAATAAGATATGGGCAAATAATGCAAAGTTGGGAAGTAGAATTGCCACAACCACTCAGGGAACCTGGGGATTCCATTGGAGGTTTCTCCCCAGGTTGCAACTAGTGAAAAGAAAAACCTAAGCGGGGACCACCCTCTTTTATAGGCGTGGTGGGTATCCCCAAGTTAAAATAATTTTCTCTGATGGGGATTGGTTAAGTTTTATTATATCATCACCTCATGGGTACTTCTTGCCTAACAATAACTCCCCATCTATCATGCAGTTAAAGTGAAGCGAGTTTCTAAGCTTCATTAGGCTAAAATTACATATTTTCTAATATAGACCAGTCTAAGCTATTCTGAATTTATTATTTAAATTTCCCTTGAACCTCGATATAGTTTAAATACTGAATGGTCTGATATCGAGAGGGTTTGTCTTTTTCACAGCACTGGCACTAATCTATTATATAAATGCGAAAGCCCACTCACTCACTTATCACTGTATCTCAACAATGACAAGGCCTAGAAAGATGAAACTTTGCATAGATATTTACTAGAAACTGTAGATGTGCAATAAGAAAGGATATATTATTTTTCATAGTAGAATAAAAAGTTTTACATCTAACAATTAAAAATCTTTTATGTTTTTGATGGAAATTGGTATATTATTACGGCTGAGAAGTTTGATATTCAATTAATTCATAGTTTATATAGTTTTGGGTTGGTGTTTTTGGGTTAGTTAAGAAGCTTAACGGTTTAATAAAGTAGTTAGTGATTGGTTGATTTGATAAGTTAGTTGGTTTTTAACTGGATGGTTGGTGGATTTAGGTTAATTCGATGGGCTCAATGGTTTCAGATAAGTGGTTGATGTTTTAGTTAATTTAATAAGTTTAATTGGTTTTATTGAGTGGTTGATAATTTTATATTTGATTAATATAATTCTATTTCTTATTTTATCTAGCCATCTATGAATATAAAATGAATCAATTAGGATCATCTGGTAAACTTTAACCCCCACAAAAAAATCTGTGTTAAACTGGGTATCAACAAGAATTAGTCTAAACTTTTCTTTACATAATTTATTGTTTTTTCGTTTATATGAGATGTATTATCTCATTAGCAGATAACCAAAAATCACCAAACTTTTCACAATACTTTATAAAATTTGGGAATAGTAATATATTTTTTAATAAAATCACACTTAAATTTTAATAACAGTTTTATATAAAGATCCAAAGCATATGTTTCTAATGGTAATTATACAGCAATTTGGCTGAATATTTTCATATTGATTTAAATTGATAGTTCATAGGCTTTGATATTAAGTTGGTAGTTTTGGCTGTTTTGTAATTTCAATAATTGGTTTTTGCTAGATGGTGGTTCATTTTTTCAGTTATTTCGATGGTCCCAACAGTTTCAGGTAAATGATTGATGGTTTAGTTAATATGGCAGGCTTAATTAATTTAGGTTAAGTGGTTGGAGATTGGAATACCTAATAAATTTAGTGGTTTTTGAACTTATTGATGGCTATCTACCAATATCTAATTGATAAAACACATTTGCTGACTGACTGATGTGCTGACTGACTGACATCTGAAACATTCAACTCTGATAGGTTCATTTTATTTGGGTGAGTAGAATTGGCAAGTTTTATTGAATCTGATACTATTGGGTCTGATAGGTTCAATCTATTTTAGCAAGTGGGTGTGAATTGGCAAATATTAATTTATAATTCACCAAATTGCTCATCTGAAAATAATCAAGTCTGATAGGTTCAATCTATTTGGGTGAGTGGTTGAGAATTGTTGAATATTATCAGATAGTTCACCAAATTGCTCACCCAAAACCAAATAAAAATCAGTGTTTAAGGGTTAAATAGATCAAGTAAAGTTAAAATAATCAGCTCACCAGCCACAAGGGCAACAGCGGAGCTGTTGGTCCAAGTGTCTCAAGAGTAGCGCTGGCACAGACTATAGGCTATGTCAGTGTGAGCCTATAAATAATTCCAAACAACGCCAGGTAAATTTTGCTATTGGAAATGTATGCTTTCATTTTTTAGCATTAGTGGTGCCCAACCCAAAAGGGGGAGCCACCATGCATCTTTATTTGCAAATGGGCCAAACAAAGGGATTATCATAAATTAAAAAAATTCCTAATATAGACCCTAGGTTATCAGCCTAGGAAGCCATATCAGAAGGCGAGGAAGCTTTGAGAAAGCTTTTGTCCAGCGCCCACTTTAGCTGGCAGACCATGGGGGACAACATAGGGGTAGAGGCATCTGCAACATGGGGAATGAGGAGGTATAGCTGTAGGTTTTCTTCATTTATGAGGCCAGCGGTATCCATCACCTCAATGTATTATGCAAGTTGATGCTCAGTGAAAGTGATGAGATTCAGCACACAAGTTAAAGACTTGATGCACTTTAGGGTTTGGGGATAGTTGGGGTCAAAAGAGAGGTTTTTGCCGCATTGATGCAAGAACAGCTTGCACCAAAAGTGAGCTTCTAAATCTCATATTTTGCATCTTCCTCAAAATCATTGGGGAAATTGGGGATAGGAATACCCTCAACCAGGGGTTCCATCGCCCCATGGAGTTGCTGGCATAGTAGGGTGTTTGGCAGGAGCAGCAGCAGCTTCAACTGCCATTTTATTTATATTTTTATAAACTGGAAAACCTTTTTTAGGGTGAAAATGGTGGGGCGTAAATTGAAAGGATTGATGAAGAATTCCTCCAATGCAGAATCAGGCTTAACTTTATAAGCCTTATACAAATCATAAATCCATTTGAGTGCTTCAAATAGACTTAAATCAGCTAGTGATGGCCCAGCCACCATAGTTGGCAGGTTGGCACCACCTGATTGGCCGCGAGCTGTCAACCATGGCAGCTCAGCTGAAACTGTTTCAGCCATCAGCTCAGGGTGCCATAATTTAATCAAATTTTTAAAATGGTTAAAATTTTGATTGGCTGCGGCTTTGGAAGCCATGCCAGAATTTGCCAAGGTTGGAGGATCACACCCCATTCAAAAAATTGGGGTGAGGCAGCCACCAGGGTGGCACTGGAGGGGGAGCGGTGGAAGTGGGGAAACAGAAGTCATAGGGCACTTGTGTTTTGAGTGATCAAGCTCAAAACACAAGGGGCAGATGGCGTGGCCATTTTTGATGTGTGCTCAAAAAAGGATGATCAGGGGTGGACCTGATCACGGTGTGGGGGAATTACAAGGTGGGTGTCACAATGAAATGGGCAGATCATCATGAAGGCGTGAGGGCCTGCCAGATGATCCGCCTCATGGGGCACCACAAGTGCAACACAGGGCCTGCACCGTGAATGTCAAAACCCTCTGTGAGCTTGTGGTGGAGGCATATGGGGAAAGGAAGGAGGGCAACCTTGCGAACTGGACCACTAAAGTGGCCTCATCTGGGAGCTGGGTGAAAACGGTGGGCAAAGGAATTTTTTATAAATTAATTGCAGCTTGGCTGCTGCTGCTGCATCATCTTCAGAACAGAAGCCAAGGTTGAAGTACTTTTTGAAGGAGCAGAAGTCAATATAGCTGGCAGGTTTGAAAACCACCATGGCCATCTTGATGATGGCCGTGCTTGCATATGGGAAGAGATTCCCATATTTGACCTGGAGGCCAAAATGCAAATTGCTCCGTGGGAGCACCAAAGGGCTCCAGAGCACCGCCTGAGAGCTTACAATGTGGTAGGCCAAGTCTGAGGGGGGACATAACGCCTGGTAGCATTGTGAGGGATAGCAGAGCCAGCTCAGGTGCACTTTGGTGGCGGCCAAAAGATGCCAGATGGCAGTGCACCACCCAGGCCATGGCAGCAGGCATCAATTGCATCAACATTGGTAAGATTTGGCTCGATTGAGTGGTCAGGTTTTGTATTCTTCTAAAAAATCCAAATTTAGCTTTGATTTAGGTATTGAAGTGAAAGAAAGATGAAATGTATGCTTTCATTTTTCTTTATTTTCCATTTAACCAAACTGAGCCACAACAACGCGTGGCCAGGTACAGCTTTAAAGCTTATAAAAATTAACTTTTTATTTACTAGTGTTTTTAGCCTTCTTTTATATAAGCCTGATGTAGAATCCAGCGGCGACCAAGCACAAGTAAGCATCCAAAAAGCTGGATTCCCACAAGCAGAAAGAAATATTTTATAAAGATGAAAGTTGCAACCCAAATTTACTATGTACATTTTAGACAACAATTTAAGTATTGTATAATGACTATCAGCTTTATTCAGCACTGTGACTCATATAAGATTGTTTTAGTAGCTTTTTTGACAGTTGGAATATAGATGAGTTGGCTGTACTATTAGAGCTATAATAAAGTCTTACTTAACAATTATAATTTCTCATACAGTAGTTTGCAGGATAATAAGCATCACAAAACCTCAACATACATATACTAAAGACCTACCCAATTAGATTATAGATGTTTGCAAATCATTAAAAATAAATTTTGAATTCAGAAAAGATCAATCTCATCTTAAAACTTAAGTGTTTTGAAGCTATCACTAATACAAGAACAATAAACAGTTTTCAAAATAAAGATTACTTATAAAACCTTGTATTGGGCGTCTTCAGAAAAGATACTGAATTCTTATAAAGGTCTAAAAGATTTAGAAGCATCTGAATGGTAAGCCAATTTTAAATCTTTACCTATAGTCTAGAAGCATCAGTTGGCCGCTCTCTGATGCTAAGATTGTATTATTTAGCATATTCATAGAGTTAAAGGTTTAGTAATTGTTATATCTTTTTCACATAGACTTTTACTATATAATCTTAGATTATTAAAAATAAACTTATTTTTATATCTACTGCTTATCTTTATATATAACACTATAATGTTATCAAAAGATATATTTATGTATGCTCAAATGATATTGATACACTAAAGTATCTCATCTTAAGGCTTTGATAGCACATATGATGCACTGTAGAGTTTTAAAAATAAACCATTATAGGAGCTGATGATAGATAAAGCTAATATAAAGTCATAATTCATAGTAGCTATTAACAGATACACTGAAGAGCCCCTAAAATGGTTTTTTATTCTAAGCTGCTAAGTTATTTACCAATAAATAAAACACGTTGACTCAAATTTTACATAATAGGGTTTGTAATGGATGAGCCACCAAAGGATTATTTTCTAATCAAAAATTAAACCTATTCAAAGAAGATTTACCTTAAGAGTGGTTAGCCTGGCAGGGTCAAAACTGCTTCCACCCTAGTGCAGGTTTTGTTCAATACAAGTTCAAAACCTGTAGTGCTAGAAAAATTCTTGGTGTGGTATATTTGTCCCAAGGTCAACCCACCTCGAATACTCTAAAACAAAGAAGAGTTACCTTGATAAAATGGAGATTAGGTAAGTGACACACTTGTAATCACTGCCCAGATGATGCTCAGGTTGTATACTACCTGGATGGGGTTTGGAGGGCCCCCTTCATAATGCACAGGCTCTAGTCGCCAGATGAGGGAACCCAAAACTTTCTTTGGTTGGCACTTTGTAAGAGCCTTAATGTCTTGTTGAGATCAATAGTTTGCAAAAGCTAAAGCGACTCTAGTCATCTGTGAAAGCAAAGGATCATGCTCTCATTGTCAGATCAATTAGCATTCATCATCAGGTCAAGGTTTGGGCGGGCACAAGTCCAAACTGGCCACTTGCCCATGTGAGGCTTAGTAGAGCACATAGCTTTTCTAATAAAACTTCACTAACCTGTCAGCAAAGCCAAGAGTTCCAGGTAAGCGTCAGTCTTTTTTAATAAATAAAGTCAAAAATCAACCTTAAATCTTAAATTAATATAATTTTTTTAAATCAGTGGTTATTTTAATGGTGACCCATGAGAGAGAAATCTGAATTAGGCTTACTGAAATTAAAACCCCATTTTTAAACAACACCATTATAGTTGATATAATTGAATTAAATAAGCATGCAATTCTAGTTGATTCTGATTTTTTTAATTTTTATCAATGAGCCTAAAACATTTCAAAAGTTTTTTAAATTTTATAAATTTGTCCAAAGTTCTCCAATATGTTAGACATTAAATTAAAAAATCCAATGTATAAAAATTCCCTATCATCCCAATATATAGATATACATGTACAAAATGAATAGATTATCACAGGTATATTCAAAACTAGCTGTTCAGTGATACCATGTATCATTATATATGTTGATAATTTTTTCATTTTCAATAATAGGTGAATCCATTAGTGTGCCAGGCCAAACAGTATGAAGACTGCTGGCCCTTGATTTTTCACAATCATTGGTGACCTTTACCTATAAATTTGCAGGGCAACCCACCAACCCAGCAGACCAACAAATTCTCCTTCTGAGGCTTGACCACTCATTATGGATCAGAGGTCCTCTTTGGGACTTGTCCAACAATTGTGGTTCAGTGGCCTCTATTGACTCACTCAGGGTTTCTCCCCTTCAATCCTTCCAGTTCATCATTGTTGTTGCTAGTTGCCTAAGTTCCCACAGGGTTTCTTTATAGTTCAAGGTTGGGAGTTGGTTGCGCTGACCACTCCAGGTTTAACCCAGAACCTAACCTCTGGGGATCTTGAGTCCCACCTCTACAAGCTAAGCTAAAGCTGTTAACTTTAAACTTAATAAAGGTAGGTAGAGGAAGGTATTTTATTAGAATAAAAAGCTAACCCTTAAATAGGGTGGCCAAAATATGAATATTGTGATCATACTGGTGTTTAATTATCATGAGGAATATAAAGGGGAACAGGGGTGTGGAGGTTATGAATTGATTGAGGTTTCATCAGCGGCAGTTAGTTTAAAAAAGGCTATATCATATGACATTTGTCAGCTTATGGGTAATTGTTTACATTCATTAAATATAGTTTATATATCACATGCAAGGCAGCATCTTGATGTGGATCAATTTAACTTTATCTGGACTTGCTTCACTCCTTCTCACCTCCTAAAGTGGTCTCAGATTGACAATCAATCAACTTGTTGATTTAAAGCTTTTCTGGTTTCATCAATTCAGCAATAGTTTGAATCTTAAAAGGTAACTCAACTGGTAATCTCATTGTGTAATAGATTCATATCAATAATTACAATCCACTCGCCATTATTGGCATCTCAACTAGTAAAATAAACAACATTATACCATATTAGAATTGATTATGCTCTTCAAACAACCTTTCAACCTTATAAGCATAAATCCTACAAAATTAAAGCATTTGAGATTATAAACCTTAGTGAGAAAGATCTAATCTTTGGTCTAACCCCGAGATTAATACTGAGCTTAATCCTTAGCCAAGGCTGACCTCAACTAGGAATGAAATTTAAACAATATAGTATATACAATATTTTTACAAGCAATGTTATGTATTAATAAATTAGTATTAAAAAGTAATTACATATTAATCCAGTAATTTAGACTTGTAATTATATGTTATTTTCTATCATATGTCTAGATTGAGTTCTTTCTAGAAAAGACAGATAGTGGTAGAATTTATAGCCTTAAGACTAAACTTCTTTTTCTGTTGCATATACTAATTGCAACCAATTTGATTCAAGACTAGTGAGTTTGATAATCCACATGGGAAATGAGTGTGTATCTAATGCCCAGTAAGGTCGGGGAAGTGTGGTGAGAGGTACAGGGTTGGTTTTTGCACCGTCCAAAGTTAGAGAACACCCTGGTGACATCAGTAGCTATGACAAAAATTTAAAACAGCAGTGAGTATTTCACTGGAAATTTTAGCATGGTAAGCTAAGTGCAACCAATACATTAAGTCTCCGCACTCTCATCCCCTATCATCAGTGAAGTATGGTATTTAAGTATATTTGGATAGAAATTCAATGGCACTATAGGAAAAGTTCTGTGGTGATATGCACATACATTTCCCAGCTGTTGTGTACGTTGTACCACATTCAGTGACCTGGGGTTGGTTGGACCTAGGGTATGAAACCACACAAGCAGCAAATGCAACTGCACAGGTACGTGTGGTAGTTGACCTCCTGTATAGTCAATGGGTGGTCAAAAGAAAGCACATGCGTTGGAGCAAATTGAACCAGAATTTTGTCACTTTTGGTTTTCTCCCCACGACAGTGAAACGTCAAGACCTAGAGCACCATCTCTCAGAGGGGCTTAAACATTATGGGGAACTACACTTTTTTGAAATAAAGAAATTCATGCTTATGCCAGAGTTTAGCATGGGTGTCGAGATTTTAACCAGATGGATCCTTCCAATAGTATCTGAATTAGGGGTTTTGGTTAGTTGGGCGTAATTGCCAGCTAATTGCCTAGTTTGATACTAATTAATGTCATAAAAAATATCTAATTGTTTTAGGTTCAGCAGATTCCCAGTTTGGCGCTGACTACAAAATCATTGACAATTGTGGGAGTTTCTGGCAGAAGGCCAATGTATTTGCTTACAAGCATCTAATGATGATTTCACTAACTTGAATTTGAGTTGGCATAATCTTATCCCTGCGCCACTGCCATAAGAAGTGATTGTGAGATTTTCTGGCAGAAAGTCAAAGCATTCTTTATCAATCATTTAGGATTTGCAACTAATTTAGAGCACCAGCAACTCATGCTGAAGATGCTCAAAGTTCTACTTAATTATGAATTTATATGTGATTGACCAGCGACTTATGCTGAGGATGGATTGACATAATTTAATTTTTGTTGAACAGATGAGCAGATCTGGAGGGAATCACTATGAAGTATGAACGAATGAGTTTACAATCTGATAGAATTTTGGAATCAAGAGGCCAAAGGGTTTTCTGGTAGCTGCTTGGCCAAAGAGTAGGTGGGTGCAGTAGCCCTGAAAGTAGTATAAATAGTCGTTCTTTCCCTCCTAATAAACATCTCTCTTGCACTAATCTTCCTTTTATTTTATAATGGCTAATACCCTGTGGAGTAGAAGTAGATAGGATATGGGATCCCCAATAAGTGCGGGTGATCATGCCTGGAGTGGCCAGCGCTGCTAGCTCCCATGCATCCTCCTTATGAGTAACAGGTGGGAACCTGGCCAGCTGGCTACCAGCGGATGTGCTGACAGGCTGCCAACCTTGCGGTGTGCAGCACGGGTGTTGCCATAGCCAACCAGGATGGGGGATAGACTTGCCAGGACATGCCCAGATGGGTTGGTGAAGGGTTGTGAGGGTGGGGCAGTGCAGAAGTGCCTGATCCTGTAAGTCCTGGTGAATGTCCTCTGGGTGTCAATTGTGCCATTTTTTCATTCCCAAGCAAGAAGATACCAAAGAGGATGGTCATACCCTTTGTTACTCAGGGCAATCTCTCTCATGTGGTAGATGAGCGCTGGGTAACAGCCCTTACACTTTGGATCCCGCTTCCAGTACCCACACACTCTCCTTGGCAGAACTGTTACAAGGAATCAGTGAAATCTGCACCAAGATCACCAAAATGGAATTGATCGCAACTAATTTGAGTGGCAATCAGCCTGATGCTCAGATTTTAAAACAATCGAAAAGGTATGAAGACCAATCTATTGACCAGAATGCTCGACGGTTGTGATTCAGTTAACATGATGATAAAAAAAATCTCCTCCTCCCAAATCCGTCGGGCATCACCCCCAATGGGCAGGTAATAGCATCAGACACCATTGATGAGGTTTCAAAGCTTCCTGCCAGAAAATTGGGCGTTGAACCTTATGCAATGCCACTGACTGAACAAATGGCCCAGTGACTGAGAATGGGCAGGTTGGGCATCCAAACCCGTTCCTAACCAAATTGGTCCACCCATATGTGGGGTGGTCTTTGGGGGATTCCCACCACTTGTTGGGCCAAACGCTGTCGCATCAACATTTGGAAATTTAGCTGATCTTTGGTTTGGACATTTGAGGTCAAACTGACTGTGACTCGGCCCACCGCCAAATTCTGCAATGTCAGTTCCCAGGGAACTAACCCGCCCATTCCCAAATAATTTGCCGCTTAGGTCAAACTTGTGGGACCTGACCCTGGCTTGTTTCCCTCCAAATTGATGACTATTTAATCAGCCGCATCACACTGAGAAAATTGTTGGTTGATTCTCCTTCCTTAAATTTTTCAATAAAAACAACCCTCCAAAAAATTCAGTTTTTATCTGTTGAAAATTAAGCTCCTTCTAGTTCCATACCCGTCATACCAGCAGCAGTGCCTCTGGCATTCTGGTTTGCCATTTGGGTGCTCTGGCATCTGGGCTGGCAGGCCAGTCTAATTCTTACTTGCTGTTTGCCTGACATAATTGACCAACCATTAATCTCTACCATTTCCGCATTTCTCGTAGATATTGGCGCAGCAATGGTCCCTTCTTTTCAACTGAATCATGTCGTAAAGAAGATTATCCCTGCCCACATTAGTCTCATCCCAGTTAAAACTCCAAACCCATACCCCATAGTTGCCATGGCTATCTTGCCCATGTCAGTAGGGTCTGACATCTCAACTTGCAATGAGTTTTCTCCCCAAAGCCCAGTAGTTTCCCAGCTGTCACCCTTGAAAGGTGCAATTCCCATGGAACCAGAACTGATCATTGTCAAAAATGAGGAAGAGGCCGAGGAAGAGGCTATCCTGGCATCCCAGAAATCGCGACATTCCATACAATATCTCGTGGCCTGGAAAGGGTATCTGGCCTATGAGAACAGTTGGGGAAAGGCGCACAATTGTGCGAATTGCATTAACCTGGTTGAAGCATTCCACATATCCCACCCTGATATTCTTCGTTTCCCCAAAAACCTGCATCAGTAATGGTGATTGAGTTACCCAAGGCGCACAAGAATGTGGCTTGCATACAGTTTCTTGGTGGTGAGGCCCTTTCCTTGAAAAAGAAAGGGTAATGTAAGTATTAGTGAACGTCCTCTGGGTGTCAATTGGGCCATTTTTCTATTCCTGAGCAAGAAGGTACCGAAGAGAATGGTCATATCCCTTGTTACTCAGGGCAATCTCGCTCACATGGTAGACGAGTACTGGGTAACAGCCCTTCCGCTTCAGATCCCACTTCTGGTACCCATACTCTCCTCAGCAGAACTGTTATGAGGAATCAGTGAAATCTGCGCTGAGATCACCAAGATGGAATTGATCGCAACTAATTTGAGTGGCAATCAGCCTGATGCTCAGATTTCAAATGGTCAAAAAGATATGAAGACTGATCTATTGGCCAGAATGCCTGACAGTTGTGATTTAATTAACATGATGATTAAAATAATCTCCCCCTCCCAAATCGATTGGACATAACCCCCAATGGGCAGGTAATAGCATTGTACACCATTAATGAGGTTTCAAAGCTTCCTGCTGGCAAATTGGGTGTTGCTCCTGATGCAATGCCACTGACCAAACAAACGGCCCAGCGACTGAGCATGGGTGGGTTGGGCGTCCCAAATCTGTTAATAACCAAGTGGGTCCACCCATATGTGGGATGGTCTTGGGGGATTCTCACCACTTGTTGGGCCAAACGCTGTCGCATCAACATTTGGAAATGTAGCCAAGCTTTGGTTCAGACATTCGAGGTCAAACTGACTGTAACTCATCCCGCTGCCAAATTTTGTGATGTCAGTTCCCCGGGAACTAACCCGCCCATTCCTAAATAATTTGCCGCTTAGGTTGAACTTGCGGGACCTGATCCTGGTTTGCTTTCCTCCAAATAGACAACTATTCAATCAGTCACATTGCACTGAGAAATTTTGTTGGTCAATTCTCCTTCCTTAAATTTTCTGATAAAAACAACTCTCAAAATTTAGTTTTTATCTGTTGAAAATTAAGCTTTCTTCCAGTTCCATATTCGTCATACCAGCAGCAGTGCCTCTGGCATTCTGGTTTGCCATTTGGGTGCTCTGGCATCTGGGCTGGCAGGTCAGACTAATTCTTACTTGCTGTTCGCCTGACAGAGCCGCCCAGGAAGAGGGCAGGACTTACCAGGGAACACGCTGAGGACACCTGGGGCTAAAGGCAATGCCGTTGGTGGTTAGTTGGTGGGTTGGATGCAGGACTTGTAGGGGTTGGTATGCCAATGAAGGCGAAAAAGCAAAGGGCCACCAGTCTTCATACTGGTTGGCCTGGCACATTAGTGGAGCCCAGGGTCAATTTCGCGACAATGGGCACAACAATTGAGATGTTCAACCCATTTGCATTAATCATGGAAGATTGACTCAGCTTCTGCACACCAATGTTCTTAGTGTTAATGGGAAGGACAACCACCTGTTCCATGTTATGGTGGATAGCGGCCCCCCTATCTGCACTTATTGTCATGCTTTTGGCCATAAAGTACCATATCCTTCCAGAGAGGGCACAATTTAACATGAAGTTCTCCCAGATTCAATGTGAAGCACTGACGCCTCTTATGAACCTGCCATTGACTCCGATGATGCCTTTCTGTGGGGTGCACAGAGGTGGTATATTCTGGCCAAACCTGTGTCCCAACAGGAGTGCAAGAAAGCCAAACAGGCCCATAAGGCAGCAGCCAAGGTGGCAACTATGGCACCGTCCATAGTATCACCTGCCCAGACCCAGCCAACATTGCATCCTTTTTCTGATGAAGTGGAACAAGATTTTGTCAAAAAAATTGGGCCCAAAAACCTGTGGACCTGCTTTTCAAGATGGGTGAACTCACACAAATTCACTGCGCACCAATCAAAACTGACTCTTCCAACCCAGCCTTCCTTGAGTTTTTATTAACTAACAATGTTGCACTGCAGGAGCACCTCAATGCAAAAATTCGGTCAAAGAAAAACTCCAAAGCCAATTAAGCTACCAAAAAACTTGAAATTGCCCCTAAGGATAACTATGACACAGTTGCTTCTAACGCTCACAAGCAAAATAAGGAGCGTTCCAAAGCAATTGAGCAGGAAGGGCAGGGCCCTTCCCATTGCACCTAAGGTGCAATTGGGGTCTCCTCTATAAGGACATTGAATATCGCTAGACTTGAGGCCTCGCTGTCCTGGGCTAAAAATCTAGGTTTCTTAAAAACAATTTACTTGTGGACGTCCTGGCAATTCAGGAATTCCACTGTCCACACGGTGCTAGGGACACATGAGCAACCATGCTCCTCCCCTCTCTTTCTTTTTGGTTGCCGCACTGTGGGGTGCTTATACACATAAACCTATACTTAAGTTTTTATCTAAACATACATTTCTCGATGGTTGTGTGCTAGTCATGTCCTATTCATTAGACAATGAAGTGCACACAATAGTTAGTGTTTACGCCCTGAACTGTGAACAGGTTTTCCAGGATTTCCTCTCAGATGAGTCTTACCTTCCACTTCTTCCTGATTCTTTTGTGGTGGGCGACCTGAACTGCTGGACCAATCCAACCACTGACCGCTGGCCTTCAGCACCTGCTCCCCACATGTGCACATCAAACTCCATGTCCTGAAAGCCACATTGGGGCTTTTTAAAACCCTCCCCAAGCATGCGTCGCTATTACCCAGCTTGTTCTATTCCCATGTAGACAATGGCCAGCTGAGGTCAATGTCCTGAATAGACTTCATTCTTGCTCATTGAAACTTCGCCCTCAAATCTTGCACTTCACATTGTCAAAAATAGATTTCTGAACCACAGGATGGTGTTGGTGTCCATTATTCTGTCAAGCCCAGTGGCACAGGTGCCAAAGGGGAGTAAACTTTGTCCAGCCATGTAACGTCACTTATGTTTTCAGCCTGGGTGGACACTGAAACTTTAGCATAGGAGTTTGCAGCTCCATTCTGTACTGATCCACTTTCAATCTGGTCAACCTTCAAAGCCAACACCATCCTTCAAGCTTGCCACATCTTGTCGCGGTGCTCCTTGGCTGCCTGAGCAGTAATTGAGTGCACCCTAGAGAAGGTGGACCACATGGAGGATAATGTCCTTGCTGCAGGGTACAGCCCTGCTTAGGGTTTTAAAAAGGAAGAAGTTTCTGCACGTCCCAACGCGCTGGTAAGACAACACAAACATTGCGTTTATGTTCAGTATATGTAAAAGATATCACGGAAGGTATAACATGCTCTGCCACTTTTTCCAAAAAGAAAATTTGTCCTGTGCCAGAGCTTGTCCTGAACATAGGTGAGGCAGCCGGACAATTCTGTCATGGATACACCAGCCAAAGTGTCAGTCAAAGTTTGGAACCATTAGTCTGAGTTGTATAGGTCTGAACCAGTCAATACTAATGAAATCAATGAATTTCTCGCTGGCGCACATATCTGCATCATTTCCCAATACCCAGAGTTAATGAATTTAATAGCTTAAGACAAACTATGGTCCTCTGTTTGTGGTTCACCGCACAGGAAAAGCCCAGGTCCAAATGCTATTCCTTATGATTTCTTCCAAAAGTATTTTAATTATTTCTCCTCCCTAATGCTTGCCTCAACGAACAAATGTCTCTTAAAGACGCGCCTCCTTCATGGGGGCCAGGAGGCCTACATAATAACGTTGTTCGAGAAGAGGGATAAGCTGAACTTGGAGAACTGGAGCCTCATCTCCCTCACTAATACAGATACTAAATTTATATACTAAAAGAGCTAACCGTCTAGGGGAAGTTGCCTCTGAAGTATTCTCCCCTGAGCAGTTCGGTTTTATCCCCAAGCAGTCAATATGGGACAACATACACAATTTGGCCATTGTCTGCCGGTCTCTGGCTAATGGGGCGCTTGTGTTCTTAGACCAACAAAAAGATTATGATAGGGTCAACTGGGATTACCTCAGAAACTGCTTAAAAACCCCACGGTCCATAAGCTGAGTAATGTTTCTCACTGAATCTGCCACAATGCAGTGTGGGGCCGAGGTTTCCTCACTAACTAAGTTTTCTCACAAAGTGGACTCAGCCAAGGATCCTTTGAGCCCACTTTATAAAACTTCAGCCTCAACACACTTCTCAGCAGTGTAAATGAAAGCCTCAAAGATGTTCATGTGCAAGGTCAAGCACCCATTAGGATGCTTGCATTTTCTGATGATTGTGTTATTGTAGTATCTAACAACAAGGATGCACGTGCACTGGAGGAAACTATCTGTGGATAATCTAGTGTTAGTAACGCAGCCCTTAATGCCTCCAAAACCGAAATAATTTTTTTCAGACGATTCCAAGCCTGCTGGTCACCAGCGCCCCTTTATCAGAGTGACCCAGAAATTAGGTCTCGTGTTCACTTGCCCTGATCACCCCATTTCGCCCCTCTGACTCTCTCTTTTGTATCCAGACCCACTAGTGGTTTAGTGCAACATCAGGGAGATTGGCTGGAGGCTGGAGGATATGCCACTTCAGTAAGGGAAAACCAATCTTAGACAATGTCACAAAGTGCATCACCTCCATTAGAGCCCACCAGACTAGTCTCTCAGGCCGTGTAGTGCTTGCCAACCTCTGATCATGTTGATAGTCTGGTTTGTTGCTCGCGCCATTGCTTTTTCACCATCCTTCTTTTCTTCTTTGTATGCCCTCCTCCAAGGGTAGCTTTGCCTAGGCCGCTCTCCCCCCATGCGCCATGCCTGGATGTCATGTTTGGCCCTCGCCATAGTGGTGGTATGGGTCTACTCAACTTTGAGGCCCATGCTGCCAAAATACTTGGCACCTGGATTGCTGCATTCACCAACCCCACACTCCCAGACCAACACTAGCCACGCCCAGCCCACTCCAATTTGCCAGCGCCCTTTGCCTCCACAATCCAAACCAATCTCATTTCTGTTTTCATATCTGGCCTCTCACCCCTCTGCCATGGGCCCACATGTGACACCGTCCCAATTCAACAAATACTCCTCTCTATGTGGAGCGCTGAGTGGAGGATCAGCATCAGTGGACACACCTCCAAGAGGGGTCGCCCTGCCCACCGTTTCAAGCAAGAAGTTAATTGGCAAACCATTGTAAATAATTTTGTACCTCATTGTCCCCCCACCATTGCCCGTGTGAACTAGCTTAACAAGCTGGACGTCCCATGCTCCTTAAAGACCCAAAAGGACATTTGGTGGTATGCTAATTATCCTCTGTTACAAACCCAGATTCGCACCCATGTGTGGAGGTGCCTGAGGAAGGTTTACCGCACTGCTGAGCAGTCCAATGCCTCTCAGTCTTCATGTATTGTGTGTGGTCAATATGGGTCATTAGTCCTGTCTGAAAGATTGCCCGCCATCACATGCAATCCGGTGGGATGTTATGCATCACTTTTTCTAGGAGTGAGTACAGGCTTTCAGCCTGTTTATGATTATCTTAACCTTTTCCAGGACCTCCCCAATTCACGCTTCTCTCCGCGCCTTAATAGTAAAAATCACGTTATGGACAATCCACACTGTTGTCCTTGACGCTCTTTCTGGCACTAGTTCAACCCTCTGAGAAGCTGTGTGTCACTTTCATTCTCACCTTATGGATCACTTCCAAGCCTGGTTGTTTGGCCACCTGAAATCCTGCCACCGCTGGTTAGTTTCATCCTGGTTCCCTTTCTGGTTCCTCTCATTGGACCCTTTCCTTCATTCGTGCTCAATATTGGCCCAGCCATTTATTAAGCTCCCCCTCTTCCTTCCACTGGCGGTCCTGCTGGCAACAGGAGGTAGCTTCAGCTCCTCTGGGGTGCCTTTCTTGTATCTTAGTGTTATGTTGTTGGTGTTTATTGGAAGTTTCCGTCCTACAGTCATCCTCCTCTGAAGAAAATTTAAATTATATCCTCAAGGTTATTTTTGTTTGGTAGGCTACGTGTTATCTGCTTTAACTTCAGATCAACTATCACTTATATATAGAACTAAGGTTAATATATTGTCTCACTTTGACTTTAAGATTAAGCACTTAAAAAACTCATAAACTACTAGCACTAAGGCTAACAACTAGCCTATTTTTTCCTATATATTAGATGAATATCAATCTACTATGTAAATTGATAAAATATAATTGAGATTAAAATTTTAATTTGCATTATTACTATAAGGGTCCACAATCTCACTGCACAAGTTTTTAAGACTTTTAGACACATTTGGTAGAAGCTATTACAGGACATAAGCTATCTAAGCCAAGCTTATAATAAGGTGGTGTTACAATGCAATGATTTCTTAGTATAATATTTTTACAACAAATAGAATAAAACTTTAGTTGATACACCATTAAAATTAAAGTCTAAATTATTTTTACATATAATGAGATATTTTATACCACATACAAGAAACCTATCGCCAAGTGGGAAATTTTTAAGACTAGAGTAACCAAGAAGGACTTTCACTTGAACTCCAGAAAGCTGACCGTGACATCAGCGACAATCAATAAGGCTATCAGACAGCTCCAACACTTAGAAAAACACACCCTGCGAGGGATACAGCCCTCAATGGGGACTCCTGTGGTTCCAAACATCCGCACAGGTCAACTCCCTCTTTAGAAAACACCAGAACTATGTTGGTGTATGGCACAAATCAAAATACATTCTATCTGGTGAAACTTACATGGCCCAATTCTTCCGCCACTTTAAACCAATTTTAATCTCGGCGACCTGCACACAGGTCCATTGAGCGGATGACACACTGGCGTCCACACCATCTGAAATATTGGCTGAATTACACCGATTTTACACTGACCTGTACATGGCGGATTTCGCGGCACCTATCAAAATAAAAAATTTTCTATCATCTGCTAATATTGACAATATAGCTGATAAACCAGACCCTACCAGACCCATCACTAGAGAGGAACTATGGGAGGTAATAAAATCAACTCCGCGCCACAAGTGCCCTGGGCCTGATGGCCTCCCATATGAATTTTACAAAAAGTACTTTGATTCCATTGCACCAGTACTACTAGCAACTATGAACAAGTGCCTGTAGGACACAGCCCTTCTACCTGGCGGCCAAGATACATATGTGGTCACACTCTTCAAAAAAGGAGACCAGACAGACCTAAACAACTGGCGTCCAATTGCTCTCACCAACACTGATACTAAAATACTAACTAAAATCCTAGCCAAACGTCTGGGTTGCATTGTTCAGACAGCCCTCTCCCCCCATCAGTTTGGCTTCATCCCAAATCGCTCAATATAGATAACATCCACACAATTGCCAACGTCTGCCAGGCTAACCCCACAGGTGCCCTTGCTTTCCTGATCCAAAAGAAAGCATATGACCGAGTACACTGGGACTACTTGGAACAATGTCTAAAGGCCTTCAACCTAACATCCCGCTTTATAAACTGGGCTCTCCTCCTAGCACGCTTGGCCAGGTTTGCAATCAGAGGCCCAGTTTTCCTAACCAACACCATCACCCCACAAAGGGGCCTCAAACAAGGTGACTCACTTAGCCCCCTAATATACAATTTTACCCTTGACCCTCTCCTCCGCATTGCAAACTCAAAGCTCACTGTAATCAGGTTGGAGGGACAACTAGCAACCAAAATGCTCGCCTTTGCTGATGACTGCGTAGTCAGCATCTCATGCAATAGGGATGCCAGAGCTATTGAGCGCATTATTCATCAGTATGAGTCAGTGAGTAACGCCAAGCTGAACAAACAGAAAACAGAGGTAATTTTAATGGGCAAATTTACCTCAAATTGGACCCCCCTCCCACAACCAACCAAACCAACCTAAAGCACATCCTAACACAAAACAAAGACCCACGCCAATAAAACCACTGTGCCTACCCTTCGCACCCCACCCTGCCACCAACCCAGTCCGTCATCTGGGAATATAATTTGAGGCTGGTGGATACGCACTTGACACCATTGAAACCAAAATATTGAACAACATCACAAAAAGAATGACAAGCATGCAGAGGAGTAAAGCTAGTTTATCTGGAAGGGTTGTGTTAGCCAACTTCCTGATCTTGTCAAAGTTATGGTTTGCTGCTCACGCAGTTCCTTTCTCCACCAACTTTACTAACGCAATCTACAAGCTCCTGAAGAACTGGCTGTGGTCTGGATACCGCGCACCAGTCAGGCTGGAGACCATGTACAGCCCTCGGAAGAAAGGTGAGATGGGGCTGCTTAACTTCATGGAACGAGTGACACAAATCTTTGGCTCATGGATAGCTATGACAACGTCGCCCAACTCGCTTTCCCCCCACTGGGCCAAGGCAGCCCAAACCAACTTTGCAAGGGCACTACACCTGAGGTGCCCATCCAACCCTACAACACTGATGAAGTACCTAACAACACACCCAACAGCCACCGGACTGCACAACACCAACCAATATTTCAAACGCGTCCTGTACACACTAAGACAAGGGGATTGGAGTTTCTCCTATGAGCAAAAATCTGAAGATACTAAACCGCCAATAGAGTATATGTGACTCCACAGAGGAAAAACTGTGACCAGCGCACCTGCACCACTACCACCTTTCCCTCTATCCCAGATTGACTATCTAGATTACCAAGACGTCCCATATGACTTGCGCACCCAAAGGAAGGTGTGGGACCTCATCACTTGCCCCCTCTTATCCCCACAAGTGAGCTCCACAGTGTGGCGCTACATGCGTCGCACATTTAGAACAGCTGACGCACCTTCTCAATGTTCAAATCATGCGCCATCTGCGGCAGACCCAACACGCTAGCCCACCGCCTGGAAGAGTGCCCGCCATCTAAGATTATCTGGGCCAATGTGATGTACTTATTCCAGCAATCACCATCAGCTGAATTCCGACTATACTGAGATATCCTAGCACTCAATACAATCTCACCTATATCCCAGACTCTAAGGGCTTTGATTGTGAGTATTGCAATATGGTCTATTCACACAATTGCCCTTGATGCCTTCAACGGGATCTTCCACAACATTAACCAAGCTATCATCAGGTTCCACAGCCATTTGGCCAACCACTTCCAAGCCTGGATATTTGGATCACTAAAAAAATGGAAGAAACAGATGGGTAACTGGCTACCAATCTGGTTCCTTCAATGCGACACTGAAAACCTCACAATCTCTATAGGCGGTACACCCTACTAGCCCTTGAGCTGTCAAGTCTCTCAAGGTCCTAGTCACCCACAACCCATGGCTACTAGCCACACCCAAGTGTACCATGTCTTGTCCTATCTTTCTGGTTCCAATGCTTAGTGTGATCCCCCCTCCTTACTTTCCTTTCCCTACATATCGGATGTGTCAGTCCCCTGGTCAGCCATCCTTGAATAAATAAAAATGAGAGATTTTATATAGTCAAAAATCCACGTAAAGAATATTTTTTAGTTCAAAAATACCTTTAATAGTATAAAAAGGCTAAAGTCTATACTTTACTAAGATATTGACTACATGTAATTGGATTCTATAAAAATCCTTAAGTAATATTAAAAACTATTATTTGAAAAAAGGCATCAAATCTGACATACATAAAACACCATATAGAGCTTAAATAAGCATCAACTAACTTTAAAATCCTTAAATGTCCATATAAATATAGAACTAGTTATAAATGCTAAAAATATCTTATTACCTCATAAAAGCTAAATTTTAAGTAATAGCAGAACTTTTTTTTAAAAAAATTCTTTTTTAAACACTCACATCAACTAAGGTTAGTGAGGTCATACAAATTTATTAGCTACATGAAAGAAGTATTTAGATACACTAGTATGTAGTTTGAAACTATAAATTACATTGATCTAACTAATTCAAGGTTTATTTATTTGTGGTGGGTCAATCTTGGGACAATTATATCACACCAGATTTGGGGTAGGAATTGAAAATAGGTATAGGAAAAGAGTACAAAGTACAATTAATGTGTGTAAAACCTTCCTTTGCATGTTTTGATAGTCCAGGATTACATGCTTACATTTACTTATTTGCTTGGTTGGACTGAGGCATGGTGTGTGACTCCACATGTTTTACTTACCTCTTAGCACAGAGATACTAAATTACTTCCATGACCATATTTGAACCTGAATTGTGAGGGGCAATAATAGGACACCATTCCTACTATGCTAGCACCCCCTTAAACTATTTTGAGGTATGATATTAAGAATAATAATTATGCATCATCTACATTTATCCTTGACTCCCAGAATTAATTGCATAGTTACTGTTATAAGCTCGCCATCTAATACTAAATTAATTCATTAAACATCCTTAATTGACCAAATTTTACACAAGTCTAAATATAAATATTTATACTTGTATCCTACTTATACATGATAAATGTGAGGAAAGTGTTTATAACTCATCTATTTTAAAAAAGGAAAGGAGAATTAAGCTCCAATTATCAATACATTATCTACTAAACATATTAATAAAAGATATCATGAACAGTGACAATACATTCATAGCCCAGGAACATAAATCAAGTTGTTGTGAAGAGCTCCAATTAATCTAAAAATTACAACCTGTTTAGACTCTGTCAGACATTTGCCCTTGCAGCTGAAAACTAAGAATTTTTTAGGTTATATTCAGCTAAAAAGGGGAAATGTCGGCCATTTGCAATTTTCTGATTCCCTTAAGAGCAAAATTTAATGTGAAAGTTGACGATATTAGCCAAAAGACCCTCGCTGATTCACGGTGGAACCCCATTAATTGGGGCAATACCATTACAAAACCTTCTTGGGAGATTAATGAAAAATCAAATGGTTGGATTTCCCCAACCACTCAATGGACCATGGGGTGACCATCAGAAGGCATTCCCCCATCTACAACTAGGTCCTTCCAAGCGCTTTCATGGGGACCTACCCTTTTATAGGGGTGGCAGAGGTCCCTCAAGGTGAAAGTATTTTACTCAATGGTGATTGTGTAAAATACATCAGAACATTAGTGCATGGGCACATTCTGCCCAAAACCCCAACCTTCGCTTTATAAAAATTAACCCACAATATGATAGGAGTGAAACCCATATTTCCTAATTTGAAAAGCATCAAAGATATTCTAAAACTATTCTTGAATTCCACTAAACCCTTTAAATCAGTTTTAATATGAATCAGGCGGATATCAAGGGATCACTTTTTCTTTTACTCCTGCACTCCTAATAAAAATGACAAAAATTTGAGTTTTTATTATCGTCTAATTTATAATTTTTATTAAAGCTTCTGTGGGATCCAGCAGTGTATGCACCAGAAAGCACAAAAGAGCTGGATTCCTACAGACTCTGAGTTGGAGTTTAATTTAAGGTTGGGAGTTGCGTTCTATGTCTTTAGTGTCTTCAATCAACAATATTTCATACCTTTTAATGGAGTAACTGGTTTAACGTAAGATTTCTAAATATTGAATAGCCATGGAAATAGGATTCCTCCTTAAAAGGTAAATGGCTAGGCTTGCAAAAGTTATCATCTGATAACATAAATACAATAGTAGTTGTTTGTCAAGTAAAGGAGAGATGACCAACAGAGAGTTTGTTGGATGAACATAACTAATAGGGAAATTGGGGGAGGGATGGTCGTTACATTTGGATGCTAAGCATAAATCAGCTAATAATAAGAGACTACTGTTGGTGGTAGTCTCAACCCAAGTATGCTAAACTCAAGGCTTATATAAAAGTTAAATATTTCTAAATTTCGTGATATTGTATTATAATAATGACTCAAAACACCGTTTGAAAACTAAACATGATGATCCATATTCATGGAATTATACTTTTTGATTTTCATTTCTGTTGATGTATTGCTTTAAATCTCATCATGAGATTTTTTAGTACCAACCTAGGTATTTTTGGTCCTTACCCAGCGTTATTCCAAGGTACAGTTAAGATCAAAGATGACAGACAAGTTAAATCTTTGCCTTATTTACTTACTACTTGCTTCCATAGTCTATATCAAAACTTACACCATGAGACATGACGTTACCCTCCATATTTAAGAAACCACCCCTCCTCCAGAGGCTTCAGCAAGAGAAAAGTTTTTTATGGATTGGGGTTACTTCATGGCGGCAATTTCAGGAGTGAATTTGGGACCAGCAGCATAAGAAAAATCTCTTATGTAAAGAGGCAATTAAGTCCTGAGCATGAGCGCAATCATGAGCTGAAATCAGCTATTCTCTACGGCATCAAAACCAATCCATGATACCAAGTATTTCAGCCTTCTTTTCACATGACAAGAGGCCACAATCCCCTCCACTTCCCATTACAGTGCTCATCTACAAGCTACAACTTTAGTGTCTCAGGAGGAGAAGCCTAAAACCGTGTCCGCTTGCTTTCATCTAATGTGGCAAAAATTCAGAACTTAGACAGAAAATGCAACTGGTAAGAGGCATGACTTACTTTTCTAACAATGTGGTAGGGTTCTACGCTCTTTGGTCTCAGTTTCTTACACGGCTGCTTTATTTAATGTTTCTGTCATCAAGTATCACAAATTCTCCTTCCTTATACTTATGCGCTACTCTTCTCTTCCCACTTGCGTTCTCTTTGTAGGTTTTTATAGCTTCATCAAGATTGTTAGATACCGCCTGATGTACTTAATTGATGAACTTGGAAAAGTCTACCACAGCTTCTATCTTGGACCTATAACTTGCTTTTATGTATAATTAGAGGGTTATAATCATAGTTGGCAAAAGAAGGGGGAATTCTTAATAGAAGAATTCTGGGCGTTATTATAACTGAATTATGCTTAAGGAAGGTGTGAGGTCAAGTCAGAATGATCAGCTGCAGTGTAGCACCAAAAAATCTTTTCCAGGCATTGGTTCACTAGTTCTGTATGTTTGTCAGATTGTGGATAGAAGGCAGTTGAATGACAGGTGATATCTGAAAAGTTTTACAAAGCTCTTCCTAGAATAAGGATATTACCTGTAATACATGGTCACTGATGATTTCCCTAGGTGCGCCATGGGCGGAGAAAATGTGGGAGACAAACAGCTTTTCCATTTGAGCCGCTGACTGTGATATTAAATGTTATAAAGTGGACAAACTTGGTGAACTGTTTCAACCCCATCATGATGGTATTATAACCTCTGAAAGGGGTAACTTTGCAAAGAAATACTGACAGGGAAGTCCATGTCCCTTCTGCTTTATGAACTGAATTAACAACTCAGCATGGGGATGATATTTGGTTTTATCCTATTGCACAAAATCACTCCTTGGTATAATGAGCTACCTAAGCTGAAACTCCCTTTTAGATATATACAAAGTGGATAAGATCCAGAGGTTTCGCCTTCCAAGGCGCCCCATGGTGAATCCACCATGAAGTTCCTTGATTATCTCAAGGCAAAAAGGTCCGTTGGGATCCCATAAGCGTCCCTGGAATCTTAACATATTGTCCTTCATATAGTACCCCCTCATTTACTCACCTAGGTAAAAAGTAAACTTAACAAGAATTTCAGTAAGTTCTGGGCTCAAAGGTTGTCACAAGACAACTCATCTGAACATACCATAATCTTCTAGATTTTCCAGAAAAGTGAGACCAGAAGAACGTATGGTAGCAAAGGAAGGTTAGACATAACCTTACCCATAGAGACCAAAATCAAATGTTATTGAGCTCCACTTCATTAGGGTTAGGAGCTAATGCTTAATTGTGACTTAAGGCATCTGCTAAACCATTCTCCTTGCTTTAACTCATAAAAGAGCACAAACTGTATAAGGGTCTTATGCCAGCGAGTTTGCCGTGGGGTAGGACATGAAGGGTTCATTAATACACAGCTTTCTATGGTCATTATGAACCCTGAGTGGCTGGGAAGAATCATGTAAATAATGCCGCCAGTAAGTTAGCGCTTCCATTACTGCTTGTAGTCCTTTCATATGCTACATAGCTCTAAACAGGATGGGACATTATATAGGGAAATACCCCTAGGATGCTCAACTCCAACAGTGTTTACTTTCTAATAGAGCTGCAGCAATAGCAAAGTTGGAAGCATCACTAACCACTGATAACTCTTTGTCTGGGTCCACGTTTCAAAGTAAAAATGTAGAAAGCAAAGTGCACTTTACATTCTGAAAATCTACCTCCAGTGCAGAAGACAACTTGAAAAATTTAGTGCCACTGTTTCTATACAAAGATGTAGCCACCTCTGACAGATCAGAAAGAACAATAAGAAATATGTACATCCCAAGAATCTTCACAAAACTTTTAATGAGTTGGGCGTAGGCCAATCTCAAATGGCTTTTTCCTCATCTGGAGTGATCATTTGGCCCTTGACAAACTAATGTTGCCCAAAAAAGTGACTTGGAACTTATAATTATATACTTACCCAATTCTAGCGTTGATTTAGCCGCCTGTAAGTGTTCCTCCCTGCTGCAAGTTGGTCTCATGGTATGCTTGATTTGGGAAGAGGATTATTATATCATCCATATAAGCCACATCTTACACCTAACAGCTCTCCTAATGGCGCATCAATATACTATTGGAAAAATGCAGTTAATTAATAAAGCCATAATACATGCCTAAGAATTTTAAAATATCTTTTCTGGTAAAGAATTCAGTAAGCCATTTGTTGGAAAACTGCCCAAGTTTGAGTGAAGCCCCAACTTTGGGGTTACAATTTATCTATTACAAATGATGTCAACTTACTTAAGCTATCATCAGTTTACACATATTATTCAATTTTTGATTGGAATTAAGGACTAAAATTATTATTATAATTCACCTAACAATGTATGATTGGGATACCGCCCAAAATAACTAAAAATCTTATATTTTCAGGCACTAAAAGATTTCCCATAATATTGTTAAACTTATGACCTAATGATTTATGAATAAATCACTCTGATTTTGCTCCATTGGCCAATGAGATAGAGAAAAATTCCTGAACTGAATTAATATCATCTTGATATTAAGCCCAAGGTTGTGTTAGTATTTGACTCCTCTATTCAATCTATTAACCACCTTATGCCACATATTATGCCTTACTGTTTATTGAAGAATGATTAAAACTGCTTCCAGTGCTACCATATTTTGATCTCAGTCCAGTCGTCAATGATGAATCCTGATCTACTCCAGTTCTGAACCTGGACTGTGCCATCACCTTCTACACCATAATCTATTCCCACTCTCACATGTGGTATGCGCCTATCCCTAATCACATTCTTGATTCTCCCCTGGTACTTTAAATAGTACCAACCTTTATTAATAAATACTCCTAAATTATATTTTATGTAGTTAAAATCCTGTAGATCTTTAGGATGGCTTTTCTATAATAAAAGTTTGAGTACTCTAACACGTAGTCATTCTATATAATAGAGAGAGTTGGACCAGGCAATGATAACCTGTGCAAGTAGTGCATAAAGTGACCTCACACTACACCATTCCTACCATTTTTAACGTGAATCTGGTTAAAAGCGCTCAAGCAATCTAACTTGGATGAGACTTTATCTTTTTCCATTTAATGGGAAATTTGAGCCTCCTTTGGAGGGGTGAAAATCAGGTATGGTTACATTGTTCAAGTTACCATAGTCTAAATAAGGTTGTAGAGTACCATCTGACTTTTCCACATATAAGAGTGGTGAGAATACTGGAGATGTATGCTGAAAGATGGAACCTTTAGCCAGTTGTTCAATAACTCAAAAATCTATTGCTTCCTCTTCCTTAAAGGTAAGGGATAGATAGGGGAGAAAATGAAAACCAGGTCCACCTTAGGTTTAAAATCACAAACTCAGTATAGTCAGGTAAAACATCTGCAGAAGCAAAAAAATTCTCTTTTGCTTCAATAACTAAATCAAAGCCAAATTCGTTTTTATATTATCATACAAAAAATGATCACTTGATTGAGCCAAAACTTACCAATATCAATGCAATTGACACCGGCTGCCCCAGCTTGGGGTGGTGGTGTTCCACCATCTGGCATCTTTTAGCCGCCACTGAAGTGCGCCCAGGCTGGCTCTACTAGATCTTTTAACGCTACCAGGCGTTATGTCCCCCTCAGGAATTGGCCCACCACCTTGCAAGTTCTCAGGCGGTGCTCTGGAGCCCGTTGATGCTCCCATGGAGCAATTTGCATTTTGGCCACTGGGTCAAATATGGGAATCTTTTCCCATATGTGAGTGCGGCCATCATCAAGATGGCCATGGCAGTGTTTAAACCCACCAGCTTCATTGATTTCCGCCCCTTTAAGGGGTACTTTGACCTTGGCTTCCACTCTGAAGCTTATGCAGCAGCAGCATCTAAGCTGCAAATTGTTTTTGAAAATTGTGATCTCACCATTTGCATGAAGCTCCCAGATGAGGCCACTTTGGTGGTCCAGTTTGCCAAATTGCCCTCCCATATCTCCCTCAAACGCCTCAGCCACAAGCTCATGGAGGTTTTGGCTGTTTACAGCACTGACCCTGTGCTGCAGTTTGTGGTTCCCAATGGGGCAGATTGGTTGGCAGGGCCTCACGCCTTTTCAATGATCTTCCCATTTCATCATAATTCCACCTTTGCAATTACCTCCTGCACTGTAATCAGATCCACCACTGGTCACCCATTATGGGCGCGCATTAAAAAAGGCCATGCCATTTGCCCCTTGTGCTTTGAACTCGATCATTAGAAGTGCAAGTGCCCCACAGCTTCTGCCTATGCCACTTCTGACATTTCTTCTTCCAGTTTGTGGGCTGGCAGCCACTTCTCCATAATTCTATGAATGGGGCTCAATCATCCCACCCCAGCCTTGAGGAAATCAGGTGTGGCTCCCAAAGAAGCACCCAATCAAAATCTAAATTTTAAAAATTTTAAAAATAATTTAACCATATTACTGAATCCTGAGTCAATGGCTGAATCAGTTTCAGCTGAGCTGCCATAATTAACTGTCCACAACCAATCAACTCTGGCCACCACTCCAATTCTGGTTGCTGGCCTAGAGTTGGCCGAGCTAAACACATTCAAGTGCCTTAAATGGATTGATGATAGCAACCAGCTTATAACGTCAAGCTGGATTTCACTTTGGATGATTTTATTGTAAATTCTCCCAATTTACATCCCCACAAATTTCAATCAAAAATGGTTTCCTAGTTATAAAAACATAAAAAAATGGCTGTAGAAGCAGCAGCTGCTCCAGCCAACACCCTCCTCCGCCAACATCTTCATGGGGCAATGGAACCCCATGTTGAGGGTATCTTTATCCCAAATTTTCCCCAGGATTTTGATGAGGATGCAAAATATGAAATTAAGGAGCTCGCTTTTGGAGCGAGCTGCGCTTGCATCAACGTTGCAAAAACTTTTTTTTAACCCCAATTATCCTGAAACCTGCCAGCGCATCAAGTCACTCAATTGTGTGCTGGCTCTCATCACTTTTGCTGAGCATCAACTTGCTCAATATTTTGAGGCGATGAACACTGCTGGCCTTATAAACGAAGAAACCCCACAACTATACCTCTTTATGCCCATGTCACTGATGCTCCCATCCCAATGCTGTCCGCCATGGTCCGCCAGTTAAAGCAGGCGCCAGACAAAAGTCTCCCTAAAGCTTCCTCACCTTCTGATATGGCTTCATAGGCTGATAACTTAGGGGCTATAAATGAATTTTTTTACAATAATCTCTTTGTTTTGCTCATTCACATATAAAGCTTCGTGACGGCTCCTCCTTTTGGGTTGGACACCACTAGTGCTAAAAAACATCTTCAGAAGACGCATCAAGAGAAGATTTTAGCCCTCAAAGCAGGAATGTAAGGGGGCTGAAGGAGTGAGTTACATCAAACGGTGCAAGACTGAGCTTCTACATGTTAGGACATTGCGTCAAATTGCTCAGTGCCTACCATGGACATGGGATCACTAACTCATTCCAACTATTAATTGGAAAAGTTAAAGTATCAATTATCTAATTAGTCAAATAAAATTTTCACCACCACTCTACTCCCAAAAATTGCATACAGCAAGTTTTTGAACTTCAAGGATTATTAAGCAAAGTGGTACTTACTATCTTACTAATTGACAAAACCCTAAAATTTCACCGTAGGAATAGGCTGTGAGGCACCTACCCTAACCATACCCCCAGATTAGTATCGTAACTCAAGGTAGTCAGGGTTTTAGATCAATAAATATCCTTTAAATGCCGATAGCCACTAGAAAAGATTTTCAAGCTCACCCAAAGAAAAGAAAGAGTAGCTGAGGACAAAAAGATATAATCTTATATATTTTAAAGTAAATAAGCCAACCAGCTCACTGGTAAAATTATTTTCAAAAATATTGAGCCCACTTTGTAACAATACTTACTTTTTTTCTCCTAAGGGAGGTAAACTAATTGAAGCCAGTCGAGAGCCCTCAGGGGTGTATTGGCATGCAGAAAATGGTTTGGGTCTAGACTACAACAGCTTACATTTGCTTGGTTAATTTTATATTTAGATCATTTTACTAGCTTTTGTGTTCCAAAGGTAGAAATCCTGATCTGATTGTCATTTATCTGTCATAATATATTATCATATGAGCAAAAACCCCTTTCAATGAGGGTTTGCTCTGTTTTGAGAGAGGATAACAAGAAAAGAACTTAAATCTGATGGTCTTTTATTAAGAAATGGGTCTAATCTCAATCTGGCCTGACAATTCTGCCAAGGTCAATGAGGTCTTGGAAAAAATTAGCTTTTCTAAAGGAAAAGTGCTGATTCTGGGGTATTTATAGGGGCCCCATAGGTGAAACATCAGCGGCTAAATTAATAAACTAACACCAGCTGAGGTGGAGAAATCCCAGGAAGGCTACCAATTACTTGATCAAAGTTGGCAGGCATATACAACCATACCCAAGAATTTTTACTATATTTAGCAAAATAATTATAAATGATGCTATTATGACGTCAGAAATAGGTAAGACTTGTACCTGAACACCAAATTAATATATATACCGCCCATGGGTGGTCAACTAAAAAATGGGCGATGAACTTCTGGAAGGTTTTGAAGAAAGACACATCTGAATGATGTGTTTTTAGAGGAAAGTATTTGTAACTCTTCTGTTCCTAAAGGGGTGATGGGCAAAGAACATCCATACCCCCAAAGAACAGACCACTAGCAAGAAATAAATAAAATTTTGTTAGGATATAATGACTTATTTGCATTAATACCACCTCAAGGAGGTCTTCAGAAAGGCCAAACAAAAATATATTTTGATATATTCAACTAGTTTTATTAAGCAAAGTTGACCAACAAGGATGTTGGTAGAGAAAAAGATTATAAGGAAATTGAGGGGAGGTCTACCATTATCTATTTACTGAGGCATTGTGACAAATTTTTAGTAGTGTCAACTTATTAATAATTTGAAGTACTGTATCTCAAGTAGGCTTAAGCTTAAGTTATTAATTGAAGTTGAGTTTTCCAGATTTAAAAAAATATTTTAAAGCAAATAAAAATCAAATTCCCTTTTTCCACCAAAATGTAATGGCTCATATTTACTTATTACATAGCTAGTACACTTGTAGAGCCCTTGGCACCTGATATAAAGTTGTACAGTGTCGCACCATTTTAGGTCAAAAAGGGCTCCAACCCCAAGGCCTTACCTCTTACCCAGATTTATGACTTAAAGAATACCCTGGATGAAAGATTAGTAACTCTGCCCCTCCATGTTTGCCATGTGTTTTCCCCCAACATATTCTCCAGCTCAAACCCATCTTAATCTCAAAAGCTTCAGAGTTTACATATGGAAAGTAAGAAAACTTTGTGCACATTTTGGAGAATTTTAGGAAGTCCTACGTCATGGTCCTCATTCCCCCTCTATAACAGGTGGCTCAATCAGAAGCCATTGTAAATGTAATATATTTGACACCTGAGGCAACACCTAGGTAGAAATAATTTATCTAAAAAGGCAAAATTGGGAAAAAGTCAACAAGAAAATGGGGATTGAACCTGTCGCCAAATTCTTAAATTGTCAAAGTAAATTCAGGCTTTTGAAACCTTTCAAAACAGCCTGAGAATAGAGCAGAAATTTTTACTGATGTTGCTGCTATGGAGAATTGATAAAGGCAATAAATCACATCCCTTATATATTTAAAATTGACATTTGAGAAATATGTTTGCTACTTAGTGATCCCCCTCCCTAGAACCAAGAAATACCCAGCACCCTGCTAATTGTAGGTTGTTGGGTATTGTATAGTTTATTTCCCATTAATTATTAACAAAAATATCTAGTTTTTATTTTTTACTATTGAATTAAAGCACAGTGTATTTCTAAGTATTATGGTCTTAGGAAAAACCTCCTACCAAATGGCTATTCTTGAAAAATTAAGGTAAAGCTTCTTACCATCTTGTCAATAATGGTTGCTTTCAAATTAATGGGTTCATCACCTCATCTCTTTTACCTTAGAAGGACACCCAAAGTCTCTCACTAAACTATAATAAATTCACCTTAAAGCTATAGTGTCGCCTTGTAGTCTAAAGCTAATGTAGAGGGTTCAGATACCCATGCCTAAAGCCCAGTTTTCTCTTGGCTCATTTGAGTCCTAGCAGAATAACCCAGCCACCAATATTCAAATGTGAGACAGAGTATAGAATTATCGAGTCAGTTTCTCCAGAAAAGTAAATTCTGTTACTGATCAAGTGATTGTTATACCACTCCAGCAGTGCTGAAGAATTCAATTTGATTCATATAGAATCTTTATGTATTAAGGATTCCTTCCCATGTGAAGGCATCTCCTAAGAGCCTTTGGGAATGATTGCAATCCCTCTAGAACGCGCGGATCCAGAAATTCTCAGCTTATCATATTTTTCTGTTTCACCAGGTTGAAGAACAGCGCCGTGTAAACCTAGTGTATGAGAATCTCTCTGATGTATGGCCTTTATCAGATCCTGAAGATTCTGATTTCGCTCCTCTGTCATATGCTAGTGCTAGTGCTATGTCCACCTTTTCATAAATAGATACACTAAGGAGCATAAAAGTTCCTATGCTAAGAAGTTAGACCTCTCTTTGTGTTCCCTTAACAAGTTAAATAATTTACCCTTTGCTTACTTCCTGTTCCCATCCATATCATAGTAGGCCAGCTCAAGGTCACATTAACTTTTATTGTGGAAACTGGAGCTACAGGGAACTACATTGATCTTCAAATTTGTGCAGGCTTTGGATATTGAAGTTGATCCTGGTGCCCCTTTCATAAGGGCATTTAATATCCCTATGCTCACACTTCCCCTGCGCAACTAACTTTAGTTTCTTGCCATGAGCATGAATTTGAGGCAAACTTCAAAGTGATATTAGAATTACTATATACAGTGATTTTTGGGTAGGTTGGTGACGCCGCCAGTCAGAAATTATTGAGTTAAAAAGTTGGCTTTTATCTCCAACGCGCTTTCAGGTGGAATTCCCTCTCCCCACATTAGCAACAGGGAATGCTGTGGCAACCACAGTGGAATACTCTTCTGCTGATATTGTGCCTTAGCTTCCTACTTTCACCCTTAATCACGCCATTCAAGTCAGTTTTTGATGTGGATGAGGATAATAAGATGTCAAGTCAACCAAAATATGATCTTAGTTTTCATTTAACGGTTTAACATATAAAAATTAATTGCCATTTAACCCTACATTGCGGGGAAAACTTGGCATATAGAAACTTGGATTGATGATAAGTGAAGAAGGGGGATGATCAAGAAAACCTCTCCTGTGTCCTCATCTGTCATGTTTGCACAGAAGCCTGAAGGTACCCTAAAAATATTTGTGTATTATGAACACTAGAATGATGTGATGATCCCTGATCTATATCACCTTCCCTTACAGCTTCAGTTGCCCAGGAGATCTCAAAGTTCAAAGTTATCTCTAGACTTGACTTGGAGAATGCTTTCTAACAAGTGCGATCCAAGTCTGGCCAAGATTGGCTGATGGAAATCCTCACCTGATATGGAATATACCAGTTTAATGTTATGCTTTTGGATTAAAAACGCATTAGCTGTCTTTCAGAGCATCATTTATGACGCTCTGGGTGATCTCAGGCTTTCTTGTGCAATTGCTTACATAGGTACCATCTTAATATAATCACCTAACGCTGAACAACATGGTAAGAATTTGATGGCTGCAGTGGCACCACTAAAAAAGGCTGGTTTTGATGCTATGCTATCCTAGTTTGAGTTATATAAAGATGAGGTACCATTATTAGAGAATCCAATACCAAAAGATGGTCATGTCATCGCGCTTCCAAGTTAAATGTCATCCTCTTATGGTCCACTCCAGTGATACAGAAGCAATTGCATAGTTTCTTAGTATCAGCCATAAGCCTCATAAAGTTTTCATCAGCCATTTAAGAGCTGGCTTCGCCCAATTACCCACTCATAAGTAAAAGTGGCCCTTTTATCTGGACCTTTGAATGTCAACAATCGTTTTATAGAAAAAATTTCGCCACCGCCCCTGTTCTTCTCCATTCTGATGAAAATAAGCCCCATATAGTGGCTTATTACGCCACTGGTACTGCTGTTGTTACTGTCTTTTTACAGGGCATGATGTGAGATAACACCCGGTGGCATATTTTCAGGAAGTTAGGTGCTACATAGCATGCATGGGACATCTATGATAAAGAGTTGTATGCCATTTCTTGGACATTGATGCACTGACAGTACCTTTTACAGGGTAGTAAACATCCTATGGTTGTGCGCACTGAAATAAGTCACTTAAAATTTATCAAAACCCCAAATTTGACGCACAGACAACCAAGAACTCACCTTGATCTCCTCAGCTTTAGATTCAATTATGAATTTGTCAACAGGCTTACTCATATCTTTCCAAATATTCTTAGTCACAATACACACATGAGACCTAACATTAGTGCCAAAATTATATGTCACAGTGATTGCTCATGAGCAGTTTGTGCCCAGCCTCTAGATACCATTGCCACAATTGCCCCTTCTCCACTGCGTCATAAATCCAAAACTTAGGTTTCCACTCCCCTGTTGTTCCTTCCACTGTTTCAAACCATGTTAACACTACAGGTTCATGTGTTTCTGCCCACACTCCGCCTGATGAAGGTTCACTTCTAGATGCTGTGTTAGCTCCCCAAATTTTAATCCTGAAGTCGAGGACTTTAGGATTAAGATTGATGCTAGCAAGGCCCAACTGGATGGTACTCCCAAAGAGGATAGGGCTGTATACTTCCGCAGTAGAGTCTGGGTCCCTTATGGCCTGCATTTACGCGTCATAAAGAAAGCTCATGGTCCTTCCACTATGGAACATCCAGGAATAAAAATTGTATGAATTTGATAAAAGGGGATATGACTGGAATGGACTCACAAAGGATGTCCAATTTGGGTAGAGAGACTCATATCCTATTCACAGTCTAAATCTGATATACAGTATAACGGTCTCATCCACTCCCTTTATTAAGCTGAAGGCCCTTGGATTTCACTCTCAGTGGACTTCATAGTAAGTTTACTAGTGTCCTGGGGCTATGATGTGATCATGTTGGTGGTAGATCATTTCACTAAAAATGCTATAATTATACCCTGTCTAAAAACAGCTGAAGACATGGTGAGGGAGTTTGGAGTGCCACAGGAGGTGATTAGCGACAGAGGGCCTCAATTTACCTTATGATCCTTGGAGGCTTTGTGCAACATACTGAAGATCAGACTATGTAGATCATCAATATACCACTCCTCAATCTAATGGTTAAACCAAACAAACATTCAATCATTAGAACAGTATATCTGCTGTTATGCCACGGGTTCTCAGGGTACCTGTGCACCTGACCTCCATTTGTCTCAGTTATCTTACAACAACTCCATTATTTCCTCAATAGGAATGTCAACTATGTACACTAACTTGAGTTACAACCCCGCTTTCACCATTGGGCACCATGTACATAGTAACGCACAAAAGCAAACAGTTTTGCATCGCATTTTAAGAAAGTGCACCAGCAGATTTATAAAAAGTTGACAAAAATCAACTGATGACGCTAAGCAGTTTGGTGAAAAAAACGCCACGCAGCTCCTGACTATCAAGTAGGTAATTTTGTAATGTTGGACACCGAAAATTTTCATCTTCAGGTTACATGTCATAAGTTAGCATGTAAAAGAGCTGGACCATTTTTTTCAGTTAAGTATTGATTAATGGATTCTTCCACGTTATTTGTCAACCCACTGAAAGATCCACAGCAACTTTCACTCATCCTCGTTTTCCCTTTAGGTAAGAAGCCTGTGGAGGTAAAGTTAATCATGATGAGTTTGCACCTGAATTTGAAGTGGAAAGTATCTTGAAATCATGAAGGTAAAATGCAGTTTGCAGTATATTGGGCCGCCAGGGAGGAATCATTGGTGACATGATCATCTGAAGGCCGGGCTTCAAAGTTAACAGCCTTGGACGAGATGGTTTTCATAAAGTTAAGTATAATAAAACAAGTTGTTTAGGGGAGAAGTATTTTATTTATAACAATCTAGCATTATTTTTAGTGCTTCAAAATATAAGGATAGGAATAGGGTTTATAAGGATAGGAATAGGGATATTTAAGGGTAGTTTCATGGGACCTGTAGGAAAGTCCCGATGCTAAGATATGTGGGAATAGATAAAGGGTGGATAGAGATTATATAATGAATAGGTTTTGTACATTTTCCCAAATTCAGCATAATTTGGGCAAAGCCCCAAATTCAGTGTTATTTTTGAATCAAACTCTGTTCTCAAATTATTGGGCCATCTGCAAAATATGCCCTTTGGTTAATTATATCGATTTTCCTCCTGGACAAAGCTTTCACCTAATCCAGGGAGAATCCCAACAACGCCCTCCCCAAGCCTTGTCCTAGGGGAGTAAATTGTGACCAGGGGGCTAAAGTAAATGAAGGGCTCAAGCTTGGGAGTGGACTGAGCCTCAGGCGTAATGCAGATCAGGTCGGCAACGCTGGCAGTGTATAATGAGGCTACCCCAATATCATCCAGGGTAAAGATATAGACAACGGGGGTGCTATGGATTAGGGCGATGTTAGGATCTTGTTGGTAGAATTCTTTGCCCCAACGGTTGATTGCGGCATCTTCTTGGAGGTAGGCCTTAGTGGTAAAGCCTTCAAATTGCTCTTTGAAGGTGGGTTCAAATTCCTCAATCTGTGATCTTCTGCTAGCCATGGTATCTAGTCTTTTTAGGGGGCTGAATTCAAGGTTGAGGTGGAGTTCAAAGTGAACATCCTTGCTCTCATGCATGTTCTCCTTGCTAACCCACTTCAGATGTGGTGCAAATGTGCCGCGGAGCACCTCGTGGCAAAGCCCCTCATGCCTAAAACAGACAAGCTGTATCTTAACTTGGGCAGCAGTTGGCAGGTTTTTTTGGGATTGGCAATCATTTTTGTAAGGTTGGGCCCAATCGCTGGAGGGGAGCCATCAAAGTTGGAGAGCAGTAGCATTGCCAAAAAGGAGTTGTTGAGCTTCGCTTTTTCTTAGCTCTTATTTTTGTTGGGGTCATCAATATCCAAATCTGAGGGCCAAACTAGGTAATCCAGAGTTTTTGCTTTAGGAATTTGTGGCCCAATTTCAGGAGGAGCACCATTGAAGTCAGAAAGTGGAAGGATTTTCAGAAAGGGGTTATCAAACTTCACTTTTTTAGGACCTGTGTTTTCATAGGGATTATCATTCATCTTAATAATATCTGGTCCAATTTTTGGAGGGGCGCCATCAAAGTCAGAAAGTGGAAGGATAGTTGGAAAGGAGTTAGTGAGTTTCATTTTTTCAGGACTCTCGTTTTTAGTGGGACCAGCACTATCCAAATCTGAGAGCTGAACCAGGTAATTTTGATACTTTAATTTAGTAAAATCTGGTCTGATTTTTGGAGGGGCGCCATCGAAGTCAGAAAGTGATAGTGTTACAGGAAATGAGTCATTGAGATTATTTTTTAGTGGTTTGAAGGCAAGTCCCAGGCATTTTGCCTGACGTTTGAAGTGCATCGTCGCACCAATTGCTTTTGGTGCTTCCCAAAAAAACCTGCAGCTTGCTGCCTGCATCAAATCTAGAAGCTAATTCTCAACTTGTTGACCCAACTTGATTGGTCCAATTGCTCAGATGATGCTTATCCAAATTGATGTTTGGCACTTTTAATTCTGAACACTCAATAAAATTTGTTCTGATTTCTTTCACTAAATCAGACTGGAAATGACGTCATTGCAGAGAATCAGGTTTTGGTCACCTAAATAAATGTTATTGTTAGTATTGAAATCATTTGTTGTTTTTACATTTCTGAGTATTCCATTTTGTTTAATCTTCGCTTTTTGACTGGAGTATAATCATCAATTTGGTCAGTTTCTTTTTATGATGCTTCATTTTATTGAGAAAAGTAAAGAGGTTCTCCTCATAATGGGAAACCCATCCTATAGGCCCATAGTCATTTCTCCGTGTGATATTTTCCCAAGCTTCTTTTCAGTCAATGTCCCATTCCTCCTTAGTATATTTTGCTTCCTGTATATAATAAAGTATTGCCTTTTTCAATCTCTTCGCTTTATAATGTTGGCTATATTGCTCTTTTTCATCTGTTTCAATTTTTTTAGGCATATACATTAAATTGAGTAAGGGCTTGAGTTGGCCTGGTGTTTTGAAGCATACAGGATCTTCTCTTCTAGGACACGTAAAGCTCTTCTTGGTAGGGTAATTTCCCACAGTGATTGCCTCTTGGCCATTCCAGTGTAGGTATGCCAAAAGGTCAGGGTCCAGAGTGCCTACTGAGGATTGAAAACTCATTTTGTCCAAGGTTGAGGCTATATCCTCATGGTGCAACTCAGAAGCAACCTGGCAGGGAGCACCATTTTGTTGGGCCGCTAGGGAGGAATCATTGATGGCATGATCATCTGAAGGCCGGGCTTTGAAATTAACAGCCTTGGACGAGATGGTTTTCATGAAGTTAAGTAAAATAAAAGAAGATGTTTAGGGGAGAAGTATTTTGTTTATAACAATCTAGCACTATTTATAGTGCTTCAAAATATAAGGATAGGAATAGGGTTTATAAGGATAGGAATAGGGGTATTTAAGGGTAGTGTCATGGGACCTGTAGGAAAGTCCCGATGCTAGGATATGTGGGAATAGATAAAGGGTGGATAGAGATTACTTATGAATAGGTTTTGTACATTTTCCCAAATTCAGCATAATTTGGGCAAAGCCCCAAATTTTGGTACTTTGGTTGAATTAAACTCTGTTCTCAAATTATTGGGCCATCTTCAAAATATGCCCTTTGGATAATTATATCGATTTTCCCCCTGGACAAGGCTTTCACCTAATCCAGGGAGAATCCCAACACAGTACTTAATATCATGAAAAAAAACCCATATATATAAAGATAGTTAAGTTTCTTCCAAAGATTGACAAACTGTCAGAATTTAATATCAGAGCTCTACAAGGCCAACCCTAAGGCACCATTATCTTCCTTACCCAAGAATTCCGCAATTAAAGCCATTAAGCTCTCCATTTCACACAAAAATTACACCTTGCTAACGCACCTGAAGTGAGAGTAGATCCTGTATTTATAGAAAATGGCTATGTAAGGTCTGTGACACCTGCTATCAAGTTGAACATGGTCATGCACCCTTTATGTCAAAAAGATTCTCTAACCCCAAGGCCCTACAATTTACCCAGATTTCTGACCTAGGGCATACACTGGATGAAAGATGATTAGCTGCTGCCCCTCCCTGTTTGCCATGTTCTTTTCCATAACCTATTTTAGCTCAAACCCATCTTAGTCTCAAAATCTGTAGAGTTTTACATAGGGAAAATAAAACAATTCTGTGCAGACTTTATTAAGTTTTAAGAAGTCCCACGCCATGGTCCCCATTCTACTCTCTAACAGGTGGCTCAATAAGAAGCCAAAGCGAATGTAAAAAATTTTGAAACCTTGAGAAACCCCTAGGTGAAAATAATTTATTTAAAAAGTCAAAACTGGGGAAAAGTAAAAAGAAAAGGAAAATAAGGGATTGGTTCTGCCATCAAATTCCTGTCAAAGTGAGTTCAGATTTTCTGAAAACTTTCCAAAACAAACCTAAGTAAGTTCAGAAATTCTGGCTGATATTGCTACTATGTAGTTTTGATCGAGGCAATAAATCTCATCTCTTATATATTTAAAATTTAATTGGATACGGATGTTTGCTTCTTAGTAATCCCTCTCCCTAGCACCAAATAATACCCAGCCCCCAGATAATGGTAGGTTGTTGGTTTATTGTTCAACTTATAACCCACCAAATTTATTCTCAAAAAATGTCCTAGTTTTTTAAATAATAAACAGTTACTTCTAAGTATTATGGTAAAGGGAAGAGCCTACCAAATGGTTCTTGAAATGAAATTATGATAAAAACTTGTGACCAGCTTATCAACCATAGTTTCTAAAAAAAACTCTTGGAACACCCCATCTCTTTTACTACATCAGAACACCCATATCCTCTCGCCCATCTACTATGATTTACCCTTCAAGACAGAGCGTCACCTTATAGTCTGGAGCTACTGTTAGAGAAGTTCAGTTACCCACACCAACAGCCCAGTTTTCTCTTGAATCACTTACTTCCTAACAATATTTGATTGTTGTAAATGTAACATTGGACAGCCCGTCATGAGAACCCCTAGCTTCAACTTAGCAAACTGGGTCATTACCCATCGTTTGTCTAGGGTATATTTCAGGTCAGGAAGGGCGGTCAACTTGATGCATTTACTCTAATGTGCTCCACATTGTTACTGCAATCTGTTCCCACGGTTATGTCATGGGACATTACAGCACCCTCCATATTTTGAGGCACCACCCCTCCTCCAGGGGCGTCGGTCAGTAAAAAAATATGTGGGCTGGATCCAGCTTCATGGCGGTGACATATGGTCTATTCTTAGGCCTTGCAGCATTAGGAAAAGGTTTGTTGAATGCATTAATGAGGTCTTGAGCATAAATGCAATTGTGGTCTGAAACCCAGATATGTTCTGCAGCATTAAAACATTTCCCTGACACCAAGTGTAAGTCTTAGGGAGCACCCCCTGCGTATAACAGTGAGGAAGATCCCTTAAAAACCAAGATGGGGCCAAAAGGTTGTTCACCCCTTCAATAACCAGAGCGATCTAGCTCATTTTGTTGATGTGAGGTGGGTGACAGCCTACCCCCTGAAGGTTGACCCATTGCCCCTTTTTTCTCCACCAATGATTTGGTGGAGAAGATCAAGGGGGGTGACAGGAGTTGATGGCGACCAAAAGCCACTCCCAGCAGGTTGGTTGCAACTTATCACCTTTCCATAAGGCGTCCCCCCTACTTTTGAGTCTCGTTATTGAAAATAAGTTGATAAGGAAAATTTATCAAGACTTCAAATCAACCTTGGACAGAAACACCATCTCAATTTCCCTCATTGCCGTCAGTGAAGGTGAATCTGCCCCACCAGCGTCAGGTGTGCTGAACCCATTTGTTTTTAAAGGGACCGCCCTTACCTGCCCTGGCCTTGGATGCGCCCTGTTGGCCATTTGAAAAATTACTGTAAGCTTTCTAGGTGGATTTTACCGCCAAAAAACTTTGGTAAAACTTTTATATATTGAACCAGCTGGTCAGGGTCAATATAAAATCAACATTAGTAGCCATTTAGTGTCATCAACTTGCTCAATACGTTGAGGCGATGGACACCGCCAGCCTCATTAATGAAGAAACTCCACAATTATACCTCCTTATGCCATATATTGCTGATGCTTCTACCCCAATGATGTCTGTCATGGTCCGCCAGCTAAAGCGGGCACCAGATAAAAGTTTCTCAAAAGCTTCCTCACCTTCTGATATGGCTTCCTAGGCTGTTAGCGGAGGTGCCATATTAGGAATTTTTTATTTATAATAATCCCTTTGTTTGTCCCATTTGCAAATAAAGATGTGTGGCGGCTCCCCCTTTTGGGTTAGGCACCACTAGTGCTAAAAAATGTAGCCATTTAGTGTGTTGATCCACCGTTATTCAATCATGACGCTATTCCCAAGTATTAATGCATTCTATTCATTATTCCCCACATATTGAGCTTATAAGGCAGCAGACCCAACAGGTTATGCTGTTGTTCCTGTTGTTCCTTTTTATTTCCTACCTTCCATTTTTTATTAGAATAATATCATTTGATTTTCCCAATCTTGATTAAATTGTAATTTGCAATACCAATTTTCAGCTATCCGTTCTAAATTTTGGATTACTTAACAGATGTTGATACTGTCCCTAATCATTTTCTATCAACCTTGTGCTTGGCTGTACCAGTGGTATTCTGGCTGTTTCTGTGGGTGGTAACCCATACATAGTGGCAGTGAAGTCTTATTTATATCAATGAGCTCCATGACACCATATACTTAATCCTTCTTCTTACATGATGTGAGGCTACAACCTCCTCCACTTCCCATTTGTGTACCCTCATCTATGAGATATGCCTCAGGGGTCTCAGGAGGGTGAACCCCAAACAGGGTCATCTTGCTTTCTTGTAAAATGGCAAAGCTATGAAACGTTAGCGTGATATCCAACTATGAAGTGGCGTGACCTATTTTCTGACAATGAGGTAAGATCCTATCCTCTTTAATCCATTTTGTCATGGCTTCCTGATAAGGATATCATAGGCGTCAATTTCACGAGATCTCCTTCCTTATATGCAGGACCCACCTGCCTCTTACCATCTGTATTCTCCTTGTATATTATCATGGCGACATTGAAAATGGTGTTAACTTCTTGGTGTAGTTTTTTGATAAACTTGACGAAGTCCACTAAACTTCCAACTCGAATTAACAGCTTGGTTCCATGTTAAAAGGAGTGTTTAAACCCATAATTAACAAAGAAGGGAGAACACCCAATAGAAGCATGATGGGAGTTGTTATAACTAAATTGGTCCAGGGTAAGATTTAAGGCCCAATCTGAGTGGTCATCTGCAGTGTAACGCCGCAAGAACTGTTTGATACACTGTCCCACTTTTTTTATCTTCCTATCTGATTGGGGATGGGGGGTAGTAAAATGGCAAGGACGAATCTGAAGAGTTTTGCGAAACTATTCCTGGTATACAGATGCGAACTGAGGCAACAGTCACTAATATTCTCTTGAGTAATCCCGTGGACTTAGAAAACAAGAGAAACAGATAACTTGGCCATCTGAGCTGCAGTTACTGTGGTATAACATGCAATTAAATGGGCGAACTTAGTGAACCAGCCCACCTCTACCATGATAGCATCATACCCCTTAGTCTGGAGTGCTCCACAATAATATAGAATTAGATGGAAGTCCACGGTTTCATTGCTTTCTGAACTGGTACTAACAAGCCAGCTAAAGGCTAATAATTTGGCTTTATCATGTTGCAAACAAGGCACTCCTTTGTGTACCTAGCATCCTGTAAAGAAATTCCCTACCAGTTATATGTATGGTGGATAAGAAACCAGGGGTTTTGCCTTCCCAGGGTGCGCTACGTTATACCATCATGGTGCTCCTTGATTATCTCTAGTGAAGTGGTCCTGCGGGAACCCTTAAGTGTCCCTAGAATGATACCATTTTATCCTTTATATGATACCCCTTTGTTATATCCTCCTAATTTAGATTGCATTTGGCAAAAATTAAGGTAAATTCAGCAGATAAAGATTAAGAAAAGACGGCCCTTATGAACGTACCATACTTCTCTAGATTCTCCAGAGAAGCAAGAACTGGAATTTTCGTGGTGGAGGTGTTGGTTTAAAACACAATCTTCTCTTTAGAAATCACCAGGTATGTGTTATGCAGCTCCACTTCCTTGAGGTTAGGAGCTAAAGCAGGGTTATGGCTTAGAGCGTCAGACAAGCCATTCTCCTTGACTTTTATGAACTCATAAGAGAACCCAAATTGTGCAAGGGTCTCATGCCAGTAGGTTACTGCAGAGTTAGGAAATGAAGGGCTTGTTTTTATAGAAAAGTCCAATGTTCAGTACAAATTTCAGAATGACTGGGGAAAACCATGAAGATGATGGCGCTGATAGGTTAGTGCTTCCTCTAATGCCCATAGTTCTTTCTCTTAAGCAGCGTACTTCAACTCAGGCAGGGACATCTTGTGGTAAGAATATCCTACAGGATGCTCAACTCCATCTTTGCCCACTTTTAACAAAGCAGCAATAGCAAAGTTAAAAGCATCTCTAGGCCACTATAAACTCCTTATTTGGATCCACGTGGTGAAGAATTGACATGGAGGGAAAAGTGCACTCCACAGCTTGGAAGGCATCCTCCAGTGCAGATGATCATTAAAGAGTTTTGCCCCACTAATTTTATACAAAGGGTACAGCTACCTCTGAAGGATTTAGCGTAGACTTTTTAAGGTAAGTTCACATTCTCAATAATCTACTCAATTCTTTAACTGAGGATGGCGTGGGCCAATCATTAATAGTTTCTCTTTGCCTGGAGTGGTCATATGACTTTTGTAAAAAAACAATGTTGCCCAAGAAGGGGACCTAAGACTTAAAGAATTCACACTTACTGATTTTAGCTTTAAGGTTGCAGCTCTCAAATGTTCAACCACTTGCTTCAGGTGGATTTTGTATGACACTTGATCAGGAGTTAAAACCATGATGTCGTATATTTAGGCCACAGCATATACACCTAAATCCTCACCCAATGACGCATCAACATGACTTTGAAATTTGCAGGCGCAATTTTAAGACCAAAGGGCATGACCCAGAATTTAAAAATCCCCTTCCTGGTACATAATGCAGTAGGCTATTCCTGCCCCTTTTTGACTCGGATCTGGTTAAAGGCGTTCAATAAATCCATCTTAAAGAAGAATTTAATTAATTCCACACAACAGTTAATTTATGCCTTTATAGTAATGAGATTTCTATAGGGTATGGTGTTTTTATTGAAGTTACTATAATCTACATAAGGGCTTATAGTACCATCTGCTTTTTCTACAAAAAGAAGCAGTGATCATACTGGAGAGATACACTGAAAAATAGATACTTTGGCAAGTTGCTCTGTAACTCAAGAATCTAATGCTACCTTCTCCTGCAAAGTCAAGGGGTAAATCAAGGAGAAATGTGAACCAGGTCAACTGTGAGTTTAAAATCACAATCAAACTCAGAATGATTTGGTAAGACATCAGCAGAAGCTGCATAAAATGAAGACTTTAGCCTTTCTTAACAGGAAGGTAAGGGAATTTATTGATTTGGATTCAGTAGAAGCGCAAGACTGAGTTTATGTACATTTGGCCATTAGGAAAAATTGCTCATATGGTCAATATCAGACAAAATAATTATAAAATCCTGACCACCCTTCAAGAAGAACTTTAATGTAATGACCTTTAGTTTTGGTTCTACAATCAGATTTTTTCCACCATCCCATTCCAAAGATAATTGAGTATAGAAGGTTTTTGACTGCCAAGAAGTGGTCAACCAAGTAGTACTTACAAACTTGATAATATACTAGCCCCTAAACTTTCAGTTTAGGAATACCAGAGAAGAATCTTCCTTAACCATTCCACCTGGTAAGTAGTGTAACTCGAGGTATTGAGCTAGGTCTTGATCAATAGAGTCATTGAGGCACCGATATCAACCAAGATGTTGTCCTAACCTTTTCAGAAGGGAAAGAAAGATTAGCAGAAAGCAAAAATACCCATAATATTCTTTATTTAATATAGTAAATGCAAACTATATAGAAGTAGGATCAGCTTCAGGCATAATAATGCCACAAGGATGTGCCTTTATTAAAGTATAATTAAGATAGTTTGACACTCTTATGACTGATGGGACATACCCAGCAGCATTTTCTTAAATAGCATGTATATTGCTGTATACTTTATTGACTATTTTCTACACCCTGAGTGCAGCAAATTTTAATGGGGTCATCTGAGGATTCTCAGGATGATATGTTATACGGAAATTTATTAGTTAGCCCCACAAAAGCTTATAAAGGGTCATTTGTATCTACATATTTACCATAAAAACAGCTTATTCAGATTTTAAAAATAATATCCAATTTGATAGCCATTTGAACATCACTATACATAACTAGAATGGTGATAATCCTTCTGCTGAGGGTTTACATTTTCTGTGGAAAGGTTTTCAGAAATGATAAGTCAATCAAATGAATCTCTAAATATCAAGTTGGGGATAGATTCCTTACAACCCTCAAGTTCCCCTTAAGAATAAAAGTGTGGCACTAAGACACTCATCATTTCCAAAAAGAACTGCTGTTTCCTAAGGTTTTAGTAATATGGGTCTCTGCAAGTGAAACCATAGCGGTAAAATTAAATGAACATTTATTTAATAACTCAGAGTTAGAACCCTGATGGCCCTTGAATTCTCCCAAAAATGGGTTATGGAAGTAAAAAAAGTCTCCATTTTCATGAGAGAGGTAATGTTTCCAAAGGCATTTTTATAGGGATCTCCAAAGATAAAATAATTGCAACCAAATGGTCAGTCTCCCATTTGGTTGGGGTGGTAAATTACAAAGAAGAGCACCAAATGAATTTTTAAAGTCAGAAAGTAGAACCCACCACACTTAAGCGGTTATTAATGGGGTATATAAAACCAATCGGGAAAATGTCATTTTAACTATGTCAACTAGAAAGTAGAGTCTGGACCTTAGCCAAATTCATATAAATAGGACACTAGGGGACATCCCACCTGACAATTTAACAGAACTTGTAGAAGTTTTGAAAGGAAGAACGTCAGGTAGATTGGCTTCCAAAAGACGTTCTAACCCTTCTTTCAACTTTTCATAAGTGCAACTGAGCTCTAAAAGTTATAAGTACCCAGTCAGCTGCACTAGGGCAAAGTCAAAGCATTAAGCTGAATCCACAGAAGGTTGAATGAGAGTTGCTTATACTTGAATTGATAAAAGCCTTTGAAGCAATAGAAGTCAGCGCCTGCTTAATACCAGAAAATATTTTTGGGGGTAGGGTTTGGAATAATTACAGAAGGGCTAGAAGAGTCCAAAACCACCAGTTACATGCAGGGAGGACAGGAATCCTCCAGTTGATGTTAAGCAAAAAAATTATGAGCTGTGTAATAGCCAAGATGAACAATAATGCCATGCTGAGAAGCACAGCAACCATGACAACCAGCTATACACTCTATTATTGCTATGAGAGAGTCCTGCACAGAAAAAGTCCTTACTATTGAAATAAAATGGTTGGTCAACTAATGTAAGTAGAGTGTCTGAAAATTTTCTGTTATCAAAGGGGTCAGGGGCAAAGCACACTCATACTTTTATAACAGACCACTTTCACAAAAAATAGTAACTTTCAAGATAAAATGACCTATTTGCATTAAGACTTCCTTGAGTAGGTCTGCAGAAAGGCCAAACAAAAAATACATTTTGATATATATAAACTAGTGCTTTACTAAGCAAAGTTGACCAACAAGGATGTTGGTTAGCAAAAATGACTATAAGGAAATTGGGGGAGGTGGGCCATCATTCATTCGCTGAAGTACTGCGCCAAATCTGACCAATAATATTAACTTACCACAATTATGGTGTTGTACCTCAGGTGGGCCAAACTTAAATTATTGATTAAAGTCAAATTTTGCCTGATTGGGAAGTATTGTAAACCAAACATAACCTAATTCTGATTTTATTTAAGTGTAATGACCCATCTTTATTGATTAACTAGCTATTACACTTGAGCGCCATTTATGTAGTGCTGGATGGCCCAACATGTGAGCCCCTAGCTCCAACTTTAGCAAACTTGGCTGTCAGGATTTCAACAAATTTGCATATCTCCAAAAAATCCCCTTCCTCAATTCCCCCAACATCATTGGAAGGAGCGAGCAATCTATCACAATCTATCAAAGTTGATGATCAATCAGATCCTGATCAACTGATTGAAGATTCAATCACGCAGAGATTAATTCACTCTGATAGATTATGAACCATAAAAAACCTATTATATTTCCTCTTTTCAAAAATAAAAATTAGGTCAAATTATAACCTGTATTTTCAATAAAATTTAACGCCTTTTTGGAGAATCCGCCCAGTGAGACTTCAAGAATAAACCTGCCCCATTGGAAATGTAATTCAAAACTTTCAGACTGGTGCTCACTACAGGGGCTCTCTGAGTTATGCACCAGTGGCCAATCTATCACTATGGATTCTTAATTTTCGCCTGATGAGGCTCAAGATCAAGCGCAGGGCAGTATTTTATGATGGGTCCCTTCAATTGGAGCCCAAATCCCAAGATTACCCTCCATGTTGGAATTTTGGGCCAACTTGATATTCTATAATCCTAACTTAAGTTTTTCTTTAGACTTTCAAATGCCACCTGAGGCCTTGAAAAATATCATCAATCAATTACTTGAAGGGGCTCTAATCCCTGGAATACGTTTTACCTGATCTCAATCAAATGCAGTACCTTCTATATTTCGAGAAGTGCTGCAAATCTCTCAAATGCCAGGGATTGGCTTCAAACAATATCTACAACAACTTGTACATACTACAT